>CAKKXW010000603.1:3860-17447 GCA_920937365.1 Sphaerophoria rueppellii | reverse complement strand
GTATTTTCATCGACGTCTACTAGCGATGTCCAGATCGGTGAATCGAGGTACCCCCCAAGGTGGGGTCCTTTCGCCTCTTTTATGGAAAATGGAAGTAAACGACATACTAACATCACTGGAAGCAGAGGGTTTCAGGGTGATTGCCTATGCTGACGACCGACGTTGCAATATCCATATCTATGAAACATCCCCAAGTTCTCTCGGAACTCCTACAAAATGCCTTAAATAGGCTAACAAATTGGGCTTAGCAATGTGGCTTGGACGTCAATCCACATAAAACAGAACTAGTACTCTTTTCGAGAAGGTACAGTCCACCCTAGATTAAAGGAATACCATTAAGCTTTTCCGACCAAGCTAAATATTTAGGCCTCATTTTAGACAAAAAAACTAAATTGGAAGGCAAATATTGATGAAAGAGTAAAATAGGCTACCGTAGCGCTTTTTACTTGTAAAAAGACCATAGGATCAAAATGGGGCTTCTCCCCAAAAATAACCCACTGGCTATACACTTCGGTAATCAGACCGATACTCATCTATGGAGTTGTCGTATGGTGGACCGCACTGGACAAGATGGTAAATCTAAATAAGCTCATCAAAGTTCAGCGGTCAGCAGGTATGTGCATTACAGGAGCACTTCGCTCAACACCAACCGCAGCCCCGGAAGTGCTTTTAAATCTAACACCTCTTGAAATCTTCTCCAAAATGGTGGCAAACAACTCATGTGTGAGGCTTAGAGCCACCTCTCAATGGTACAGTTACAATACTGGTCATACTACTATTCTAGACAATTTCAGATCTATCCCAGATCGCCTAGATTATACCACCCCAAAAATGGTATTCGATAAAAGCTTCCATGTCTCCATTCCTTCAAGATCTTCCTGGGAAGAAGAAAGACCCCTGGAAGACAAAACGGTACACTACAGACGGTTCAAAGACCGGTTACGGAGTTGGAAGTGGTATCTATTTGGAACAACTGAATCTCAGTCTATCATACAGACTTCCCAATCAATGTAGTGTTTTCCAGGCAGAAGTAATGGCGACTAAAGAGGCACTATCCTGGCTCAAAGAAAACGTTATATCTTGCAATGATATACGAATCTTCTCGGACAGCCAAGCCGCTCTCAAATCTCTCGCGTCTGTCTCCACAAACTCTCAAATAGTCCACGATTGTCGATCATCTCTGAATGAGATGACGGAACAGTTTAATATTCACCTAATTTGGGTGCCGGGCCACAGAGACATTCCGGGAAATTGCAAAGCCGATGAGCTCGCCAAAAACGGTACACTTCTGTCCCATGTTAGACAAAAACATAACATAGGAACACCACTTGCTACATGCAAATATCTTCTCAAACTATATGCTCTAGAATCAGCAAATGCTAGATGGTCACAGGGTACCACCTCCCTAGCAACCAAACAATATGGCCAAGCATAGACCTGAAACGGTCAAAAGGTCTGATTTCCCTGAGCAGACAAAATATAAGCTCTACAACTGGAGTCATAACGGGACAATGCCTCATAGGCAGACATGCCTTGAGGCTTGGGGTCTACGCAAACGACTTCTGTAGAAGCTGCATGGACGAGGAGGAGGAGGAAACAATCCAACACCTTCTATGTACATGTCCGGCACTCTCCAATAGAAGGAATAACTACCTCGGTAATCCCTTCTTCGATAATACCAGTGAACTGGCAACGATAGACACAAAATGTCTTTCTAACTTCTTTTTTTTTTACACACTATCAGAATTGGTCGTATAGGCTTATAGCAAGCACCATCTTACGGCCAATGGTTTGCCAATACAGGACTGTGTTATACCACCGGCTCATCACTCAGTGTGGTGTTAGTTGTTAGTAAGCACATAACGAAACTAAAACAAATAACACAACATACATAAATAATTAACATAAAATAGAGACAAGAAAAACATTACAAAATCAACATAAAACATTAAGAAAGTGGAACACTGGTTTTCAAAATTATTTTAAGTTGATTTTTACTTAAATTAAAATCAAAAAGTTTTGAGTTCCAGTTTATAAGTTTACCCATACGTGCCAAAGGCTCATGCATTCCATAATTTGTACAGTGAATATGGATCTTAATCAGATCCTTACTACGGAGATTATAACCTCCCCTCGAGAGCAAAACAAAATTTTACAGAGAAGGTCAGGAGCATCAGTGACTCCAGTTATAATTTGATGGAAAAATACAACATCATTATTATTTCTTCTCAGTTGTAGTGTTTGCATATTAAGGATTGACAAACGATTTTCGTATTTAAGGGTATTTAGGGGATCAATCCACTGAAAACCTTTTAACAAAAAACGGGTAAAATTCCGTTTCACGGATTCCAGTCTTTCAATATGAACATCATATAAAGGAGACCACACCTGCGATGCATACTCTAGATGGGTACGAACCAAACTGTTGTACAAAACACAGGTGACATTAGGATCCCGGAATTCCTTTGCCCATCGCTTAATAAAACCTAACATAGAATTAGCTTTATTGACTATGCCGTTAATATGCTCAGAAAAATCTACATTATGTGTAAAAAGAACTCCTAGGTCCTTAACAGTAAAAACGCGAGCTAAAGTGTGGTTTGGAATGACATAGTCATAAGATGAAGGTGAACGTTTTTTAGAGGAGGTCATTGTTTGACACTTTATCGGGTTAAGATTTAAACTGTTCTTTTCACACCATAATGTAAAGCTGTTAATATCATTTTGAAGTAAAATGTGAAATTACAAATGTCAGAAGTAGTGGTCAAGGTTACGTTATTATAAGTGAAGTTAATAGGATAACTGTCACCCTTTTTCTTTGAGTTAATAAATTTCCAAAAGTTCTTTGGGTCTGATTTTAAAGAAGCCCCCATCGACTCTAGGTATTCATATTCATTATAAAGTTCGTAAGAGAGTTTCTTAAACTCTTCAAACAAAGAGATATAAATGACTTGGTTTTCCACCGTCATATGCTTAATGTATTTTTTCCAGGCCTTACTTCTTTTGTTGCGAAGATGTTTACATGTAATGGGATGTAAACATTTAATACATATATTACTAAAGATTGTTTAGATATTTTTACACAGACAAGTTCTATAGACAGATTCATTGGGAAAACTATTTTGGTTGAACAAAAACTATTTCTTACAGCAATAAGCACTCCCCCACCAACCGAATTAATGACATCGTCATGACGATCTTTACGGAAAACTACAAACTCATTATCAAAGAGTTCTGAGTCTAAAATTGTGGCATTAAGCCAAGTCTCGGTAAGAGCGAAAAGATCGTATGACAAAGATTGGGAATTTTGAAAAATAGTTGTAGTTTTACTACGAAGTCCTCTTACATTTTGGTAGTAGAGGGAGAGTCTTTGTAGTTTTTTGAATTCGGACCAGACAGAGCAAGACCTGATTTTCTTCTCTGAGGAGCAGAAAATTCTTTAACTAATGTGTTAACAGGCCAAGGACTTTTCAGAATGGGTTCAAATAAAGAATTGGGAACAGTTATTTAAAAAGACGCTACAAAACTGTTTTGTTTACTTATTTTAGAACATTTGATACTCGACGAATCTTTTATTACTTTCGAGGCAACCAAATGTTCTATTATGTCTTTAGTCTCAGTTTCGGGTGAAAGACGAGAGATAAAGATAGATTTCGGCCTAGGTACTGAGGTTAGAATATTTGGGGGAGCAGGAACGTGAAGTGGACTTGAATTATCCTTATCGCTAGAGGTGTCAGAGGAATTTGGTACGGAAGGCCTTGCAAATGTATCAACATCCATAATGTTGATTTCATGATTGGGAGGAGGTATCGGTTCGGAAAATCTATCTGCACTACCACCACTTTCATTGCTTCTTGAAGAAGATTTTTTTGGAGCCGGACTTACGATGGCTGAAGAAGAGTTGAAAGACACTTAACCTCTTCCTAAATGATCCTCCAGAATACAAAGCAGTCATCAACTTTCTGAAAAGAAAGAAACAAGAGTGCCCGTATCCAGATTCACACCAGTACCAATTGAATTAATGCCAGCTCTTATTCATCTTGGTTTGATTCTAGACTAACTATTCATGCAACATCACGGAAAACCGCACTCAACTTTCAGTCACCGAAAGAAGAGCTGTCAAGCGTGATTTACGAATAGCAGCTGAGGCCAAACACAGACAACCACAACCCCCGCGAAGGTCCATCCCACTAGTGAGGTGGCGAATCCTCACCACCCGCGGTACCCAAAGCCTGGGTGAGGTATCACATTCGAATACTCTTTAAGTTATGCTTTCTGTGATATTTGAATAACACTAATTTACTGCATACTTTATAATGTTATGCTCTTATTTGTTTTCGCAGCTTTTCCAGGTGGCGGATGACGGACACTGTTCACCCTCTGTCAGGTATGTCCACATTGATCGAAGGGATGAACCAGCCAATCAAGGGACACACCCAACAGGGCGTCTAATTTCATTAACGTTTATCAACATTTGATACTCGTTGATCGTAATTTCCTCATTTAATATATACTTAGATATATTATCTTTTAAGAATCGCATTAATCTTCATCATATGTCCTGCTTCAATCCGTCAATTCCATTAGACTTAAGCTGCCTACGTCCGCAGGTTCATGCCAATAAATTGACAAGAATCTTTCAGAGGCATCGCAAGAAGGTGTAGGTCAGCACGTTCACTTACTAGGGAATATGTATTCGGAAAAATGTTTCCTTTCTAAATTTCCAGGTCAATGATTTTACCTCCGCCTCAATCATCAGTCTCCACCAGCCAGCTCCGTCCCTTGCTAGCTGTCTTCAGTTTTGCACTCCAAGTTGATTGAGATCCTCTTCCACTTGAGTGCGCCACCTGAGTCGCGGTCTTCATCTCCTCCTACGTTCCTCGGGAATAGTGTCGAAGGCTTTTCGGGCCGGAGCATTGGTGTCCATCTGCTCTAAATAGCCGAGCCATCTGAGTCTCTGGACTCTGGCTAGGTCCATGTCGTTGTACCACCCGTAAAGTTCGCTGTTATATTTTCTTCGCCATTCCCCTTCAATGCACACGGGGCCGAATATGACCCGAAGAACTTTCCTCTCGAAACAGCCTTAGGTACATTCATCCGATTTTGTCAAGGTCCATGCTTCTTCACCATACAGCAGGACTGGGATGATGAGGGTGTTGTATAATTTTACCTTAGTTGCTCGACAGAGGGCTTTCCCACTCATAGCCCAAAGAAACAGCGATTAGCAAGAGTTATTCTTCGACTGATCTCGGCGCTGGTGTTATTGTCCGTGCTTATAGCGGAGCCTAGGTAGACAAACTCCTTCGCTACCTCGACGTTGTATGCGTCTATTGTGACGTTCTGTCCGAGCCGTCGGTGTTGGGTGACCTTCCTCAAAGACAGCATATACCTCGTTTTTCCCCCATTTACCGTTAAACCCATTTTTGCCGCTTCTGTCTCAATTCTCACAAAGGCGCCATTGGCATCACTCTGTGTTCTTCCCTGTATATCAATATTATCGGCGTACGCGAGATGTTGAACAGATTTGTGGATGATAGTGCCTCTGGTGTTGACGGTGGAGTTCTGCACTATCTTCTCAAGAACGATGTTAAAGAAATCGCATGACAGTGCATCGCCATTGCAGGGATGCCAAAACAAGACATAGCTTTATACAGTTCGTCTTTGTAGATGCTGTCATACGGGGCCTTAAAATCGATGAAAAGGTGTTGGGTATCGACTTGGAGTTAATAGGTCTTTTCCATTACCTGTCGTAACGTGAAAATTTGGTCGATGGTTGACTTTCCTGGTCTGAAGCCACATTGATAAGGAATTGGTCCAGATTGTTGACAAACAGCTTTAGGCATTCACATTGGACTGCAGAAAAGATCTTATAGGTGATGTTGAAGAGGCTGATGCCTCTGTAGTTGGGTTTAGAGGGTATCCTTTCTTCAGGATCGGGCAAACAATGCTAAGGTTCCATTCATCGGGCATGCTGTCTTCGGACCATATTCTGCAGATGAGTTGGTGTGCACGCTCCTTAAAAAGTCATCACCGGCTGCTTTGAAGAGTTCGGCAGTGATGCCATCAGCTCCCGCGGCTTTGTTATTTCTAAGCTTAAGTATTGCTATGTTAACTTCTTCAAGGTCGGGTAGACGGGAATGTTGGCTTGCGTGTCGTCTCCATTGGTTCCATGGTTCATTTTGCCTGACAGTGGATATCGATTCGTCATCGCCGTTGTACAGTCTGCAGAAGTGGTCGTTTCAATCTCATTTAATTGTCAATGATTATTTAGGTTAGATCAGTGGCGTAGACAGCTTGGAAGGGGCCAGTGTGCAAAATTCTAATGAGGGCCGTTAACAATAGTCGAATCATTTTACAGTTTTTATAAGGCGAAGAAGATATTTAATATCCTTGTTAGCTAGCTCACTGGGATTATAGGTTTGCGTCTCAGGGAAAGAGCAAGACATGTGCCTTCTTGTTTCCTCTTCTGCTTAGCCCATACAGCTCCTACAGAACTCATTTGAGGCTACACCAAGTCGTATTGCGTGTCTGCCTAAAATACAGTATCCCCTGAGGACACCTATTAGAAGCTCATATGAAATCTGCTTTAGTCTTTAGGGCGCTTAAAGTCAAGTGACGGTCAAATGAATTTTGTGACTGCGCACGTTGGTTAATTATACCACCTAGACCATTTAATTAAGGTTTAAGGTAAGTTAAGGCTGTATCTTTTAGCATAAGTTTATAATTTTTTTTTTATAATTTGCACCCACTCAAGGGATTTTTTATACCCTTTTTATGCCAGAGACACAGTGAATGATTGGGAAAGACTGATTGTGGAAGAGAGTTCCACATTCGCGTAGTACGACAAAACAATTATTATACTTGAGACTGTTTCTGGTGGAGAGACACAATCCTTTTTAAAAGTCCGTGCAGCTACTAGGATACGCAGAAGATATTGACACAATTGGAAGAACACAGCGTGATGTCAGTGGAGCGTTTGTGAGTCTTGAGACGGAGGCCAGGAAGATGGGTCTAGCAATTAACGAGAGCAAGACCAAGTTAATGCTGTCGACAAGAAAGGACTACCAACATCGACGTCTTGGAGCAAACGTCAACATTTGAGAAAAAAATTCTGCGAGTGAATTTTGGTCCTGTCTGCATCAATGGAGAATGAAGACGGAAATTCAACTAAGAACTGTACGAGCTGACCTAGCCAGAAAAATTAAGGTCCAACGACTTAGATGGTTAGGTCATGTTGAGCGAATGGAAAACAATGTTCCGGCTCGTAGAGTCGTCGAATCCGACTCAGGTGGAGCACATAGGTGGTAGAGGACCTCAACCAAGTTGGCGTGCGAAACTGGAGACAGCTAGCTAGGGACCGAGTTGGCCGTAAGACGTCTGTTGGATGAGGCTATGGTCCGACCTCTACTGTAGCGCCACCATGAGTAAGTGTACTCTGGTATAGAACCCACGGAGTTCAAAATGATGGAATGTCCCTCATTATTGTTGCTCCATTGAGAGGAGGCGGTGAGTCTTATAGCTGTACTCGCTTCTACTTGTTTAAAATATAATTATTATTCATTTCATACAAATTGTAGAAACGTATAGATTTTTTGTTTGGCTTGAAGGGCCCTTAAAAGCCGTGGGGCCGTATGCATTGTACACCCTTGCACCTTCTCAGCTACGCCACTGGGTAAGTTTTAGTTTTTAACTTAAGCAACTTTAAGTCAGCCTTGCTTAACAGAAAATTGATTATGAATAATTATTGTCTGCTCACAGGTCGCTTAACTTTAGGCGGCCTCTAAGTAAGTATTTCAATAACATCTAACAAACACATTATTTCAAACTACTTTGGCATTTAATTGCTGCAAATTAAGCACCATATAATTCCAAATTCCATTTAATTGGCACAAAGTCTAAATAGCAATCGATTCAAAAATAACATTAAATTAGTATTTCAATTGCTACAATTCTACCCCCCTGTTTTATTTTATTATAAATATCTGCTTAATCCCCTTGAAGTTGTTCTCGTATTTACCAGTCAAATCGAAAGGTAATCAAGTCGGTACTCAAGCAGCATGAGGGAAGAACAGACGAAGAGGTTGTTTGATTTCAACCCTTGTCGTTTGGATTTTTTTTTTTTTATGATTATCATGACAGGATTTGAAGTAAATTGAAGGAAAGGAGCAAATAAATTTGGTTGGTATTATAACAGTTATTTATGGTCGTAAACATACGTGCCTAATGAAAATCACGTGACAAAAACATGCAAGCAATTGTGGCTATGTCGCAAGGCAAAAAAAAAATGAAAAGGACTTTGCGCCCACAATTGTTTAAATATTTTAATAAAATTATTTGGATAAAATCAATTGTAGTAATCCAATACATCGGGTACCCAGTACCTTCAACCGAAGATTAGGTTCCAACCCCAGTGGGAAGTTGTTGGCGGCAGCAAAGAGAGAGAGGTATGCGTCCACTAAGGCATGCCTCCTTTTCAACAGGCGGCAGCGGAAGAACTCCCAAGATGGAATCAACGGTGGCGTCTACAGTTCCAGTCAGGATGAACTACTTAGTGAACACCTTATAGGGCTTTTACGACATGTTCGCAGCCCAGGCCTATAAGGAGCGGTTTGGCCGGCTCTCCGTCTTAGAGTTAAACTAAAGACCTGGCTCTCCAGGTTGGGGGTCGTGCGTCGGGGTGACCACGGCCACATAAAGAAACTATAGTTCCGAAACACCAACAAACCTCGGATACGGACGGAATTAATGATGACGACCCACGCGAACGATTTAAGGGCAACGAATTTCGGTTTTGCACGTGGAATGTTAAGTCCCTTAACAGACCATGTGCAGCCGAACAACTAGCGGAAGCCCTTCACTGCTATAAAGCAGATAAGCAGACGTAAATGAACTCCATCAGCAATATACAACCATTCAATTTGGGTGCAGAAGGCCAACAATTCCACCCACCCAACATGGACGAAGTGAAGAAAGCGATATCTAAACAAAAGTCGAACAAAGCCACTGGCGCAGACGGTCTATTCGCCGAACTGTACAAAGCACCTCGAGATGATCTGGTTAGGAGCATGCACCAGCTCATCTGCGAAATTTGGTCGGAGGAAAGCATGCCCGATGAATGGAATCTCAGCATCGTATAACCGATCCTCAAAAAATGAGATCCCCTGAACTGTACCAACTACAGAGGTATAAGTCTCCTTAACATCGCCTATCAGATCTTGTCTGTCGTGCTGTGTGAACGTTTAAAGCCCTTCGCCAACAACCTGGTAGGTCCTTATCAGTGTGGCTTAAGACGCACCATCGATCATATATTCACCCTACGGCAGATCTTGGAGAAGACCCAGGAACTTCAAATCGTCTGTGTAAGACTCACGCTGTTCCATCGCATGGTCGGAAATCAAATAATGGACGCTTTTGATGTCAAAAAAGGCTTTAGACAAGGCGATGCGTTGTCATGCGATTTCTTCAACATCATTCTTGAAATGATTGTGCAAAGCTCCAATGCCAACACCAGATGAACAATCTTTCAAAAGTCCTTCCAGCTACTAGGATACGCTGACGACATCGACATAATTGGAAGAACACATCAGCGTGATGTCAGTGGAGCGTTTGTGAGCCTTGAGACGGAGGCCAGGAAAATGTATCTAGCGGTTAACGAGGGCAAGACCAAATTAATGATGTCGTCGAGGTAGGACTTTGTCTACCTGGGATCTGCTATCAACTCAGACAACAACACCAGCACTGAAATCAAACGAAGAATCACTCTTGCCAATCGCTGCTTCTTTGGGCTTAGAAGGCAATTGAGTAGTAAAGTCCTCTCCCGAGCAACTAAAGTGACACTCTACAAAACCCTCATCATCCCGGTCCTCATGTATACTGCAGCGACAAGGACTATGACAACATCTGATGAAAAAGCTTTGGGCTGCTTTGAGAGAAAAATTCTTCGAGTGGTTGAACCAAGAAATGTACGAGCTGTACAGCGACACTGACCTAGCCAGAAAAGTAAAGGTCCAACGACTTAGATGGTTGGGTCATGTTGAGCGAATGGAAAATAATGCTCCGGCTCGTAGAGTCTTCGAATCCAACCCGGAAGGACGTCGCAGAAGAGGAAGACCGCGACTCAGGTGGATCACATAGGTGGTAGATGACCTCAACCAACTTGGCGTGCGAAACTGGAGACAGCTAGCTATGGACCGAGCTGACCATGAGACGTCTGTTGGATGAGGCTATGGTCCGACCTCTACTGTAGCGCCACCATAAGTAAGTAAGTAAGTATATATTCTCTTCATTCTTATTCTTACTTTGAGTGACGAAAAGGAGTTTGTAATCAAAAAAGGGAGGGTTTTTTATGGTAATTTGACATTCGGTCAAAAGGAGTGCGGGAAAGTAGTTTGCGGTATATGGCTTCAGGTCTCGTGTCTTGCGTTCACGTGGTTTGCGGTCTCGCGATTCCAACCCCAATCGAACCAGTGTGATTAAGCCTGTAGGTGCGTTTACAGCAAGACGCATGAACGGAATCGCCAGACCTTACTCTTTCAACTCCTCTAGATATCATCAATTGCAAGTTTTTCTTGCGACTACCAACAATACTGGCCATAATATGTTCCAATAAACGCAAGTAAAATTGATAAGCTTTGAAAGAAAATGTTGTTTCTATTATACTGAAATAAGGCCTTGTTAAAAACCACTCAATTTTTTAGTTTATTTAAAGGTTCCTTTAATTTTTTTCGACTAGGCGGCGGCATTTTTCAGTTTTTGCTGAAGAAGATTCGGTGCAAGTGCTGCTGAGCGTAGTTGTTCTAAACTCATAAAATTTCAATTGCCAATTGCTTGAATTCCTCCTGTACCACTTCTGTAGATTTTTGCTTCGTACAGGGAAAGGGAATAAGCAACATAATAAAAAGAAAATGTACTTGTTTTTCTGTATCGATATCGCTTTACTGTACGCACGCTCATAAGACTCAATTCATTCTCACATACAAATGCCTCTCGAATCGCATCGCTTTCTCGCACTACCGTACGGACCAGCCTAAGACTCTAAACAAGGCTTCCCCATGAGTTAATATCTAATGAATTGAGGGATTGGACAGAAGTAAAGGAGTTTCCAATAAGAGGTGTTATTTTGAAATTAAAAAAAAAAATGGAATTTTTTGAGTTAATGATCGGATGTTTATTTCATTACAAAGGGGAAGGTATGCCATTAATAACGGAACACAACATCAGCCAAATGGCCGCCACGACCACGCTTACAGGACCATATCCTTTTCATGAAATTTTCCATAACCAAATCGCAAAGTGGCTGCCCTATGTCCTCGATAGCCTCACGAATTCCATCTTTGAGGTCTTGAATCAACGCTGGGTTGTTGGCGTAGACCTTATCTTTCACGTGGCCCCAAAGGAAGAAGTCGCAAGGTGTTAAATCACAAGATCTCGGTGGCCAATTGTGATCACACCTCTTCGAGAGATAGCACGGTCCTGAAACTTTTCCCGTAAAAGATCGATGGTTTCATTGCTTGTGTGGCACGTAGCGCAACCGTCTTGTTGAAAGTAAACGTTGTCCAGATCAATACGATCCAATTCCGGCCACAAAAAAATCATTAATCATCTCTCGATAGCGCAATCCATTGACCGTAACTGTTGCCAGCCTCATTTTCGTAAAAGCAAGGTCCAATGACCCCGCCGGACCATAAACCGCACCAAACAGTCGCGCGAACTTATAGCAAATGTGGATCGTAAGTGTAGAGAAGGATATGTGATGGAAGCAACAGGCTCAGTTCATAGAACCCTATACAGCAGTTTGAACCACAATCTTAATGAAAGGGATTATTTCGAGATGAATATAGTGTTGACCAAATATCCATGATGGGAAGATTAAGAGGTGAACTTCTTTGCCTCAACTACATGCCTCATAGAAACGATCTACCGATAATTTGTGATCTATGCAACATGCAAAAGAGAGGGGATACCATACATATCATAGGCCGGTGTCCGGTCTTAGCTGAAACCAGGAGACATTACGTAGGTGCCAATATCTTATCGGTTATCCAGATAAAAGATCTCCTCAATGAGATGAACGTCCCAAAATTATTTATGTACTGCAAAGCTGCGTTAAGATATCGACAAAGAATAATAGATGAAGACTTTTAATCTTGCGTTAAGATAGACAAGATATTCAGTTCTTTTTTAATTAATTTATCTAAAAAAATAAGAGATTTAATACATGTAAATTTTATTTTTGTCAATCGGCTGACGGTAATGCCATGCTCAAAGATTTTGTATATTGTTACATAATAAAACCTTCTCACCACATTAAAATGTAAACTCATCCTAAATATTCAAACCATCTAGGTTTTTGCTCAGCAAAAACCTAGTTTGCTTAATAAGTTCCACAATTCTGTCTAACTTAATCTTCAGCGAAGATTAAGTTAGAGAGATATATGCTCTCGTTTATATTTGCCTAGCAACAAACCGACGCTTAGGGATTATAAGCTCTTTTTAATCCACTGTCGTAGGAAAGTTTTTCGTTTGAGTCTGTTAGTCTGTAAGTTTAAGCAAACTAGGTTTTTGCTGAGCAAAAACCTAGATGGTTTGAATATTTAGGATGAGTTTACATTTTAATGTGGTGAGAAGGTTTTTTTATGTAACATTATATATTATGTAACCTAAATGTTTGTAATAAATAAAATCTATCTAATCTAATCAGTCGCGCGTTGAGGATGGAGAGGCTTTTCAACAATAACTCTTGGGTTTTTCGAGCCCCAGATGCGACAGTTTTGCTTGTTGACGTTGCCTCCGAGGTGGAAATGGGCCTCATCAGTCAAGATGATTTTTCGATGAAATTCCGGATCATTTATTCATGCATTTCAAGAACCCAGTCAGCAAAGGCACGACGTTGTTGATGATCAGCCGGCTTGAGTTCTTGTGTTAACTGAACTTTATAAGCCTTAAGACCCAAAACCCAAACGAAATACGGTGTAATGACGAATGCTTAATTCCAAAGAACGACGAGGAATGGACAAACCTGAGTTTTCTTCAACACTTTGGGCTACAACAGCAATATTCTCAGTTGTTCTTGAGCGACGTGCACGGGTTTATTCTTCACATCACTAACTTGTCCTAACAGCTGGAATTTTTGTCCACCAATTTCTGTATTGCGGTCCGACAAGTTGCTCCACGACGACCCAAAAATGTTTTAGTTTTACGAATCGTCTCTGCCAAATTTTCACCATTTTTATGGTAAATTTTAATAATTTCAATGCGTTGTTGAAGCGTGTATCGTTCCATTTAAATTAATTAATGGCGTAGTTTCTACTACTGTAGATGACGGATATAAGAAAGTCTCATATAAGAAAAACACGGATATAAGACAGACATTTCAAAACACCATGCACATTCTCATTAAATTGTGTGTTAAATTTATCTCATAAAAGAAAAACGTTTATATTACCACTTTTAAACCGTCTCTGCTAAGCATTTTGATTTTGTAAAAACCCAGCAGCACCTCGTTGAACAGCCTGGCGTTATGTCTTTAACCACCTGTTTTTAAGGTCGACAATCCTGTTCAATCACTACACTTCTTATTTGGGCACG
>CAKKXW010000602.1:7147-20588 GCA_920937365.1 Sphaerophoria rueppellii | reverse complement strand
GCTGTAGATGCCTGTAAACTTCCCGACAGACAGACAGACGGAATCGCCGGACCCACTTTTTTCGACTTCTCTATCATCGTAATATCATATCTCATCCTCATCTCAATTTTTTTTTTTTTTTACAAGTCGCAAGTCGCAAGCAGAAAAAGCTGGATTCAGAGGTTTTATTCTTTAGTGGTTTTCTTCCTCTCTTAAAAATAGAAAGCAGATGGTTAATGTGAGGAATATATTTTGTGAACCTATAAACATTAATGTAGGAGTTCCCCAAGATTCAGTACTAAGTCCAATTTCGTTCCCAATATGAATAAAAAGTATATTTAGTCTAACATTTAAAGAAAAACATTGTGGGTTTGATGATCATTTAACTGGTCTGTACTCTAGCTCTTCGGTATAAGGTCTAGTTTCAAACCCCAATTTTGACAGTTCACAACTATCACAATTTTTCTAAAATTTATCATGCAGGTATTACTTACGTATTCATGGTTTTTTTGAGGATAAAATGCTTTCAAAAAAACGTGTTCTTAATATTTTGGCTGAAAATAAATAAGAAAATCAAGAAAATATTATTTAAAAATAATTAAAAAAGTTTCGAATGGTAATGTTATATTAATAAACAAAATTAAAGACAACTTCAATTTATGTTGCATTGATGAAAAAAAAAAACAAACGTTAATACTAAAAACCAAAAAAAAAAATACTCTCCGACGCGACGCTAGACAGCGGAAGACAGTAAAACCCGAAAAAATGCAATTAAGTGATACCAATCTCCTTTTAAATATAAAACACCCACATTTTAAAAAGAAATAAAAAATCATGTAAGTTTGATTGACAATTTCATTTGCAATTCAACTTTTATCATTAAAAGCAAATTCATAAAAACAATTGTTCACTATCAATCCGCTAATATCAATCCTCCCAAAAAAAAAAACAAAATGTCCTCTTATTAAAATCAATATACAAATACAAAGCCAGCGAAACAACACTCCAAAAACTGCATACATACATTTTTATTTTGTTCCAAATACTAAAAGCAATAAAATATTATTGCAAAGTAATTTCCAAACACTTGAAATTGCCAATAAATAGCTGTGGAATGACATTTTAAGGACACGACAGACAGCAGCACAAGGATGCACCAAAAATATTAAAAGAACTTTCCAACAACAACAGGAAACTCCATTGCCATAGTCGATGGATATTGTTTTTCATTTTTTCGATTGCATATTCAACTTAATCGAAGATCGGAATGAGGATAAGATATTCCTTGTCGTATAATGGAGAATCCTTGTAACTGCTGCTCTGGCTACAAAGATGAGTACAGAGCACGACAACCAAAAACAATAACAAAAAAATTGAAAAAATCAGCAAAAACAATACATCAAAAATAAAATTTACGAATATAAAAAAAAAATGATGGAATCATCCCTTTTATCTTTATCTCCCGAAGGACAAGCATAATTCACCCTCGAGCCATTCACCCGTCAAATATATATCGCCCCCGGCAGTAAGGGTGCACAAATAGTTGAAAAGTGTTTTATGCCGCTACTCGTTGCTCTTGGTTTTTGTGGAAACACCACACACACACGGCTTTTATGTGCAAAAGTAAATAGAACCGAACCGAATGTGTGCTGCATCCATACATGATGACATCATGTGGGGTGGGGCGGCGCGCCGTCACCCCATCTCATGCACTCTTCTGCAGTAGCGGAGGTCGGAGGACTTTGAAACCCTGTGAGGGTGGAATAATAAGAAAAACACTGAAAATCAACTTGAAAAAAAAGGAAACCCTCACATAGGGTGATTTGATTTATTTATCATCGAGAGTTAGTAAGGATTCAATGGCAAGGATGTTATATTGAATTAGTTCAAGTTGACGCCATTTTGGACCGCGTGCGCCACTCTTTGTAACAAAATTTGTGAAAATTTCATTTTTTCAACCTGAAATCCGTGCGAAGTCGTCGTGTGGTTGAGAGGGGGTGCGTGTTCCTCAACAAAATAAAAACCTGGAAAAAAAAGAAAGAGGTGGCCGACTGGTTGGTTGGTTGAGAATTCGAGATGTTAAATGCAATTGATCGATGCCATTTTGAATATATTTTAGTTCGACGAACGAGGAGGATTCTTGAGCAGAACGAATTTTTGAAAAATCACACGACTCTCCCTTCCCTGTGTGCTTTTCATTATGATTATTTATCGACGTGAAATAAATTTTCAAATTTATTTTAGAACACACACACATCTCGTATGCAAATGAGAACGCATTCGCATTGCGCATACAAAATATTAAACACAAAAAAAACCAAACCATTGATATGTGATGTGTGCGTGATTTATTCAATAGATTATCGTTACCTGATTTGCATATAAGACACTTTACACCTTGGCTCTCTGGTTGGGTTTCGTTTTCCATTTTAATCATTTCCCATGTGTCCCTAATGCTATTTAGAATATTTGTGAATTTTTTGTTTCTTATTCCTTTATGCTTTGTTAATTTTTATCTAATTTGCATATGTAAAGAATTTTGGGAAGGATGTCGAAGGAAGAGTGTTTTGTGAGAATGCTTAAAAAAAGAGGTGCAACTGGAGAGATCAATATTTTTTATTTGGCTATTGTTGTTGCTTTTATTGGAAGTTGAAGCTATGCTTCGAATGGGAGAAAGTCATGTGTTATTATTTTTAGATTGAGAGGTCGTGGCTAGGCCTTGAGTATTGATGTCTTTTGTTGTTAAGGTTGCATGGAAAGCAATTTACTATGACTTGGATTTTGATCATTTCGATAGATTCGTGTCCCCTCAAATAATTTTTTGAGAAATAATTAAAAACGGAATTTGGAAATAGTGGCTAGAATTATCATTGTATTTCGCAAGCAGATATTCAATTTAAATTTTTAAAAATAAAACCAACAACATTATAACGATTGTCAAAGATCAATTAATTGAAAATTAAAACTTTTTGTCAATTAATTGATATCTAAATGAGTGTTACCAACGCGTGCTGACGTTTTTGATCCACTGAGAACAAATAAAAGAAATTTTCACGACGAACTTGCTCCAGCATTACAAGACCTTACTCACAAAAAATAATAACATGTAAATGAAATAAAAACATGTAATTGAAATTCATAAAAGAAAATTGAAATAATTTGTTTTTGTGTTATTTAACACTGCAGTTAGGCGTCCGTCAATTCCATTTATGTGTTTTGAACAACGATAGCAACTTAGAGGTGCTTCCACCAATGGCTTTTTCCGTCAATCCCTTATTTGGCTGGAGTTATAGCTATTTCACGGGTGCCAAGCCGATCATCAGACTCCTTTATTAGTGGTGCTGTCTAGTTGTTCTTTTCATTTTAATCGAAAAACTTTTTGAGTTCACATTTGGGATTTGAACCTAGGATAAGCCAGTTGGGAAGCCAATGCACTACGCACTGCGCTAACAACTCCACTGATGTTTGACTTTTTATTGTTTATCAATTTGCAATGAATATACATGCATTTTTTTTGAGGAGCTTGCAAAAATCTGTTCAACTTCTTGCGTACGCCGATGATATTGATATAATGGGAAGAACACAGCGTGATGTCAATGGCGCCTTTGTGAGAATTGAGACAGAAGCCGAAAAAATGGGTTTAGCGGTAAATGAGTGAAAAACGAAGTATGTGCTGTCTTCGAGGAAGGACACCCAACACCGACGGCTCGGACAGAACGTCACAATAGACGCATACAAATTCGAGGTAGTAAAGGAGTTTGTCTACCTAGGCTCCGCTATAAACTACTAATAACACCAACGCCGAGATCTGACGGAAATTAACTCTTGCTAATCGCTGTTTCTTTGGGCTAAGAAAGCAATTGAGTGGAAAAGCCCTCCCTCGAGCATCTAAGGTAAAACTGTACAACACACTCATCATTCCAATCCTGCTGTACGGTGCAGAAGCTTGGACTTTGACAAAATCGGATGAAAGTGCCTTAGGCTGTTTCGAGAGGAAAGTTCTTCGGCTCCGGCCCGGAAAGCCTTCGACATTATTCCCGAAGGACGTAGGAGGAGAGGAAGACCGCGATTCAGGTGGCGCACTCAAGTGGAAGAGGACCTCAATCAACTTGGAGTGCAAAACTGGAGACAGCTAGCTAAGGCCCGAGCTAGCTGACGGAGACTGTTGATTGAGGCCCAAGTCCACAACGGACTGAAGCGCCATCTTAAGTAAGTAAGTACGCAGTTATATATTTATTTAATTTCTGAGTACCAAAAAGAAATCATTAAGTGCTGAAAGAGCAATCAGGATAAGTTGACTTTTTTTGTTGGGAGTAAATCGATAATCGAATCACTTGTTTATTCGTAATTTCCAATAGAAAAACAACAAGGGGGCAAGTGAAAAATCAGTTTTGGAGCTTATGTCCAAAAATTATTCTCGCAAAAGGAAAAAGAGTATACGATTTGTTGCACATGACTCATGACTATGTAACTAAAAACGATGCAAAGAAAAGCGCAAAACGGCAATAATTTAAGTAGAAGAAGTTGGAGCATCCTTCTAAATAAAAAATTTAATTAATTTGAGCTCTATTTTCTTTTAGTTTTAGTATCAAAAAGCTGGAAAAAGGATGTAGTCAACTGACGCTACAGTCATAGTCAACTTACCCTGGGCTTAGAGTTAGTTGACCAACCTGAGGTTGTTTTATAAATTTTAGAAAAAAAGGTCTGAAAATTAACTAATTTCAAAAGAAATATTCATTTTACAAAACACACAAAAATTGTTTTTTAAAAGGGATTAAATACGTGTAGATATTTTTTTTTTTATTATAAAGCTAAGTAAATTATGAGTCTCCGATCTCCTTTACCTCAAAAGTACATTTTATCTGAACGAAATTGATGCCATAACATTTTTTTAGGAAATTGTGGATTCTTCATTTTTTTTATTCCTTGGAGCGTTTTTTTTTAATTAAGTTTCTTATACAAACACTATCTGACCCAGCAGCCTTCGTACTGCCTTAAATAAAAGACCCAGACTTTCATAATCCACTACTTGACCACTGCCCGCGATTTATACTCTACCCACTACCCACTACAGGCTCCCTGCTAACCTGTTTCCGCACTTCCACGCTACTTGCTTAACCACCACCCACTACCTCAGCCATATCTCATGAACAGCTTCGTCGATTTTGTAAGAAAAATACTTATACTCATTTTCACCACTATCCGAACATAACATACCCTTAAGACTTGGCAGGAGGGTAAGAATGTAGAACTAAATGTATTTTTCAATACCACACCATACAAAAAATAACAAAAAAAATGTGTCCAAGAAATAATAATAAAATGTTTGGGATGAACCCTCCTTAGGTATTTAAAATTAGTTATAAACCTATTCTCATACCTAATGAATATACATATGAAATTTCATCAAAATCGGTCAAGCCGTTTTGGAGGAGTATGGACACTAAAACTGTGAAATAAGAATTTTATACATAATAGATTTTTTTCAAAAATGTCCTAAAATCATGTTAAAAAACGTCTTGCTTTTGAATTTCAATTTTCAATATTGATCCGTTTTTGAGAATTTTGAAAAAAAAGTTAAAAAATATTTTTTTTTTTTAAATTGGAAAAAAAATTTAAATTTGTTTTTGATTTTTTTTTTAAAACAAAGTATTATTTGGGTAATATCTATGTATCCCTCAAAAAGAAAGCCGATGGTCTGTCTATTATTTTTCGAGAAAATGTAATAACAAAAAAACGGTTATATGAGAGCTACCCTTTTGGAGCAATACAAAAACAATTTTTTTTCATTAAAATTACGAAAATTTAGAAAAATGTTCGAAAAAAATCGTCGGAGCTGTTTTTGTTTGGAGGATACCCCTAGCATCCAAACAAAATCCTCAAATCTTCAAGTTTGAAGTCAATCGATCCAGTTTTTTTCGACTTCTCTATCATCGTAATATAATTATCATCATGTATCATGTTTGATCAAAATCTAATTTTTTGTCTATACTAGCTGACCCCGCAATAGGACCCGTTAAGACAGGAACTATTCTATTTATTTAATATTTTTTAAATAAATCGTACAGAATAGCTATAAATAATAATTTAAGTTGAAGTCAATAATTATGAATTTTGAATATAAAAAATACATTTCAAATGAAAGGGTTTTTGAATTATCATTAACTGCATTAAGTTATAATTTTTATTAAGATTAAAAAAAATAATCATACTGTAGTTTTACTTGCTAAAATTATATTATTAAGTGGTTACTGCTTACTGAATGTACAGTGCCTTGCAAAAGTATAACCGCATCCGAAAAAATGCATTTATAGAAAACCTATACAAAAGGAGTGACTCCTTACTATTTTTTTATTGAGTTACATCACTGATGAAGCAAATTGAGAAGAAAAAAAAGTACCGTTATTTTCTCTCCTGGTGTTTAAAAATTAAAAACAGATTTCGATGTATTGCAAAAACATAACCGCACAATGCAAATCTCTTTGAAGCTGCATTCAGTCAAGTGTTTTCAAATAAAAAACAACAATGCCACGTGGTACGCATTTAAGCGAAATTGAAAAAGGCAAAATCTTGGCTTTTCGGTCAAGCGGCCTAAGTCTTAGGGCTATTGGAAGATGAGATTCACGATCGAATCGTGTCGTTCGAAATTTTTTAAAACATCCCGAATCTTATGGGACAAAAATTAGGACCCGGGCGTCCGCAGAAGCTGACATGTCGTGACAAGCAGCGTTTAATCAATGATGCATCCAATTCGGTGCATCCTTTTCCGGAATTTCGTAAGGAATTGGGTTTAGGAGTTTCAGTTGCAACCGTTTCTCGTGTTTTAAAAAGCAGTGGAGTGATTGTTCGGGGCAAAATGGTGCCAGCTCCAAATTTAACAGCAGCCCACAAACAAAAAAGATTGGAATTTGCCCGCCAAAACATAAATCGGGATTGGAAAACCGTAAGTGACTTTCTATTAATCTATACTAAAATCTCGTTATTCCAAATGGCATACTGGAATGAATGTTTTTTATTAGGTTATTTTTAGTGATGAAAAAAAGTTTAATATCGATGGACCAGATGGCCTTAGCGGATATTGGCACGATTTGAGGAAAGAGAAAAAGTGTTTTCCAAGAAGAACTTTGGTGGTGGCAGCTGTATAGTTTGGGGAGCCTTTTGCGAGCGTGGTAAGGTTGCATTTGCCTTCACCTCTACCACAATGAACAGTTCTGACTAGACTTCGGTCCTTGATTAAAATTTGGTACCTTATTTAAGACGATTTCGCCGAGTTGAGCATGTCTTCCAGCAAGATAATGCCCAAATTCATGTAAGTCGTCAAAGTTTGGATTGGTTCGAATCGAAAAACATTAATTTGATGGAGTGGCCGTCACATTCTCCAGATTGTATCCCCATCGAAAATCTTTGGGGAATTTTAACTCGCAAAATTTATGCCCATTATAAGCAATTTGCTAGTGTTGCTGAGCTGCGAGAGGCAGTTGTGACAGAATGGAACGCTTTAGATGACTCCATATTGAAAAATCTAGTTAATAGTATGCCAAAAAGAATTCTTAGATTGGTGGAAAATAGAGACAACAAAATGGCATCTTAATTTTTTATTGAAAATGAACTTAAAACAAAGAAAAAACAAAAAACAATAAATGCGGTTATATTTTTGCAATACATCAAAATCTGTTTTTTATTTTTAAACACCAGGACCATGTTCTGTAACTTAGGTGATAACTTATCGCAGTGATAAACATGAAAAGAAAATTCCACTTTTATCACATTTACTAAAAATAGGGTTTCTGTAACTGAGAGTGATACCTTCAAACTTCCAATGGTAAGTCCAGTGGAATGTGGTAAATTTGACACTAGAAATTTGTTAACTTCATCATTTTCTTTATTTTTCATCATCTATTTTTTCTTATTCCTATCAAAGTTTTAAAGTTGATTTTTTGAACATTTTCATTTTGTAAGTAACATGTACCTACTTTTGTTTGTTTTCATGGGAGAACTTAACTGTTAAATGAATGTAGATACAAAAAAGGACTGAAGACTCATACAGAATGGTCAAAACATCTTCGCTGTTGCTTGTTCTTTAAAGATTGTTTTATTAAAACAAAGTTAAAAATAAAATAACAAAATAAAATAAAACATTTTGTTAATGCTTTGATTTTGATACCCTTCTTGTTGGTAGGTTTGACACGATACACTTCTTTGCCATAGCGTTGACTCTCTTTGCAACGGAAAACTCCCCTACGAAGGATGAACGAGAATTCCAAAGTTCCTGTATGAGCATGAGACCTTTGTTCGTTGCTATTTGCTGTGATGCCACGACGTTCGAGTTCCTCATCGGCTTCTGCTGCTTCGCTTTTCTTCTCCTCTTGGGTATTTTCATTTTGAGTGTAACCAAACGCTTGATAATTGCATGATTCTTGATTGAAATTCTCTCCGATTTCAGACGCAAATAACGTAATTGTCTCTTGTGTTAACAAAATGGAAAGTTCATTTACTTTTGTCAGCAAATTCTATAATTGAAATTACCTAGAACATTTTTACTCTCAAGTATCTCAAAAAATTTCAAGATTTTTCTTATCACCAACAAAATTGCAAGTGATAATGTTTTGTTCTTCATCTGACAAAATTATCGAACTTGAAAAATACAGAACACCAGTTATCGATAATTTTCCAGTGTTTCTGTTGAGTTCGTTCCGTGTGATAAAATTAACGATTTTCAAAGTTACAGAAACCCTACAACGTGATAACTTGAAATTTGTTTCGATTTCGCGCGTTTATCACTTTTTTCTTGCGAGTGATAAGTTACAGAACATGGGTCCAGTGCTCATCAAACTCCAGAAGGTACTGCCTTAATGTCACATGTCAAAAGCTTCAAAGAAACATAGATGGTCCGCTAGAAGAATCTGCTAAGAAGGCCTTATTTGGGCACTCTACCTTATGCAGTGCTCATCAAACTCCAGAAGTTATTGCCTTAATGTCACATGTCAAAAGCTTCAAAGAAACATAGATGGTCCGCAAATAAAACCTATACCTAACTGAAAAGGGATGGGAGGGGACCTGGAATCCTTTTCGTTATACGCACTTATTGCTTCTCGAATGATAATTAGTTGAATTTTAATATGTGTTAGAAAATTTTTGTTGTTGGCTGTTTGGAGTAAGTTTCAAAAAGGGAAACATTAGGAATGTGTAATCATCGTCCTAGTTTACATTATCCCATCTTTACTCTGTCAACAACATTGAAACTTACTATAGCTGCCAGTTATGTGGGCTCACATTAGTAGCAGTCAACAGCAAGTTACGTTCGCGTTTTTGTGATTAAACAAATTTATTACACAATAAATTCATATTAGGTAGCATCGCGGGTGTAAGGATGACTCTTTTATTATCTTCCTCATCACTTATAAGGAATATTCATTACAACAATATGAGTTTGCAGTACCACTGAATACAGCATTATCTATAGAATATTATGCCGAAAAAGTATCAACGCGATAATTTTCATACCAGTCAGTGCTCATAAAATTTTCTAAATTTTAAAAAGGGTTGTTATGTAAACTGCATGGGGGTATATGTACGTTTGTCAATGGGTAAGGATGTTAGTATGTTATACGTTTTAAGTGGAAAAATTAATGAACCTGCTCATCCTTTGTTTATGTTTAATAAATTGTGATGGGTCCCCCCTTTGACGAGACCACGACCCCTCCGCCCACCGCGCCGCCGCCGCGCCATGGATGTTTGAAAGCAAAAAATAAAACAAGTTTATCTGGTAGATGTGAATAGAAAAAAAACCCTTTTAATCACTTTTGTCTAATCTAAACACATAACATTTAAAAATCTGAAGAGAAGAATCATCTGCAGTTTTTAGACCTTTATAATAATAATATATGCATAGATAGGAAACCTCCCAAGTTGATGATAAATTTTAAGCAAGTTGATTTAGTGTACATTTGTGTTATCATTGCCATATCCCCGGGAAGACGTGCGATGTGTAAAACGAGGCTAGCAACAAAATGCATGCATATATGGTGGTTGTATAAAACAAGGATATACAATTTTGGTTTAAGATCGTGGAAACACAAATAAATGGACATTACTATAATGTATGTACGTTAGATATCATAGCTTAATTTTTTGCAAGTATTATTGTCTTGTCGAGCGTCCATTTTTCATATGTAATGCTTTGTTTAAATACGAAACCCGTGACTTGCGCTCCGTCGAGCTTCAGGCATAATGTGGAGTGTCCTAAAATTAGTATGAATATTTCCTGCGGTTTTTTTGCTTCTTGGAGACCAGGCTATGTGGTCATGGTCGCACAAAAAAAATATTCATGTTCATGTTCTAATAAATAAATTTTAAAAAAATAAAAAGAGTGGCACGACAGCTTGTTCTAATAGAACATTTAATTATATTTTTGGTCTGCCTTTTTTCTTAACCCCCAAAAATCCCATTATTTAATTTTTTTGTCATATTTTCTATCCTTCTGTTGTTTGTTTTATTTTCTCTCTCTTTTTAAGAAATTCAGTTTATAAGCTAATAAGAAGACTAACACAGTAGTATGTGTTTGTATTACGGCTGATAACAACCATTGATAAATCAACAAGGTATGTATTAACATTGCAGAAGTGACCACGCCTCATACGTGTATTGTATTGCGGGAGGCGTATCTACTAAAATTTGAAAAATACTTGTTTAAAAATTTAAAAAAAATGTCAACTTTAAAAATGTCGACAAATCAAAAGGGCGACTTTTAAGAACATAAGCATATAACTGGTTTTTTCAGTAGAGCATAATGTAAACCGTTGAATTGTTGAAATATCGGTAGTGATCTTAGACCTGGCCACTAGATCAAACTTACGCTGGCTGGAATGATATCGTAGGACATCCGAAGCCTTAGTGATCGAAATTGCGGCTAGAAAGCGAGATCCGAACCGGATCCCGATTGTAGTTTGGATGAAGGCAAGCATATAATAGGCCAGGCCAACAGTGGTGATGATAATGGTGCTGACAGCATTGAATATCCGTCGTATTTGTGGCATTAGATCACTACACTATTCCTGAATAGTGCGTGACAAGAACTGAGGGAGCCACAAGCAAATTGATTAAGATTTGATAAAGTCTGGCATCTTGCTCTTTTATCGAAAATGCGTGCTTTCGGTATCGATGAATCCCTTCTTCGTTGGATTAGAAACTTTCTTTCGAACCGTTCAATACAAGTTGTATTGGACGGATTCAAGTCTGAAACCCACAACATAAATGCTGGTGTGCCCCAGGGCTTCGTTTTGTCTCCGACCCTCTTTATCCTTTTTATTAATGATCTCTTGACTGTTACTTCTAATCCAATAAATTGTTTCTGTGACAATAGTACCCTTAGCTTCTCATATTCGTTTCCAGAATCACATCCCTCCTCTTCGGATATGGAACTGCAACGGCAAAATATGATAAGCTCATTAAACTCTGACTTAAACAGCATTGTACAATGAGGATTTAAAAATCGCGTAGAGTTTAATGCTTCGAAAACTTAATGATGTCTTGTATCGTTGAAGCGAGATATACCCCCCTTGTCACTATCCATGAGTCGCACTTGCATCAAGGAGACTGAGCATCTCGAAATTCTCGGTATGTGACCACCTCTCGTGGACCGAGCATACGCATACAAACATACGCGATGTCGCCAAAAATCCCGCAAGATGTTTGGGTTTCTTAAGACGGTGCAAGAAATTTTTCTCCCCGTTTGATCTGGCTATTATCTATAAAACCTATATCCGTCCAAAGCTTGAGTACAATTCCCACCTTTGGGCTGGTGCTCCAGCTACTTACTTAAGCCTCTTGGATGGAATACAAAAAAGAGCTGCAAAAAATGATTGGAGATAGAGAGATCACTAACTCATTCACTTCATTGGAACACCGTCGTATCGTCTCGTGTCTGTCCTTGTTTTATCGTTACTTCCACGGCAATTGCTCTAGTGAAATAGCCAGTTGCATTCCTCCCCTTAAACAATTCAACCGTAATACTCGCGCTTCAAGGAATGTCCATCAGTTTACCCTCGAGCCCAACTTCGGTCGTACGCTAAAGTATAGAGAATCGTGACACTCACTGTGTCTATGGCATAAGGGTATACAAACCCCTTGAGTGAGTGCATATTATAAAAAAAAACGCCACACACTCTCTATTATTTCGTCTACAAGGCATTGACGAAACTCTCAAGAGCTAACA
Organism: Sphaerophoria rueppellii; assembly: GCA_920937365.1. Lineage (NCBI taxonomy): Eukaryota > Metazoa > Arthropoda > Insecta > Diptera > Syrphidae > Sphaerophoria > Sphaerophoria rueppellii. The sequence goes on along the minus strand of CAKKXW010000602.1, from coordinate 8,395 downwards.
TTTCTCACGTAATGAAATTTGTTGGCTGCCTCAATTCCTTACTTACTTACACTTACTTATGGTGGCACTAAAGTACAGGTCGGACGAAAACCTCATCGAACAAACGTCTCCAGCCAGCTCGGTCCCTAGCTAGCTGTGTCCAGTTTCGCACGCCAAGCTGGTTCAGGTCCTGTACCACCCGTACGCTCCACCTGAGTTCCGGTGTTCCTCTTCAGCGACGTCCTCCCGATTTCGGCTCGAAAACTCTACGAGCCGGAGTATTATTTTCCATTCGTTCAACATGTCCCAACCATCTAAGTTGTTGGACCTTAACTTTTCTGGCTAGGTCAGTGTTGCTGAAAAGCTGGTACAGTTCTTTGTTGAATCTTCGCTTCCATTCGCCATTCATGCAGACAGGACGAAAAATCACTCGAAGAATTCTTATCTTAAAGCAACCGAAAGCGTTTTAATCGGATGTTGTCATAGTCCATATCTCTACACGATATATTAGGACCGGGATGATAAGTGGTTTTTAGAGCGTCACTTTACTTGTTCGGGAAAAGACTTTACTACACAATTGTCTTCTTAGTCCAAAGAAACAGCGATTGGCAAGAGTGATTCTTTGTTTGATTTCAGCGCGAGTTATGGTTATTTAATCATCAAAAAAAAGAACAGTTTGTCTTCAAACAAAATTTATTTAAGCTTAAGTTGCTTACTAAACAGAAGCTTCAACAATAAACGACTAACTAACTTAAATCAAGCATCAGTCATTCTTACTTAATCTTAATTCTAAATAATGAACTCTCTAATACAGGTTTATCGTTAGTCTTACATTTTAGTGACAGTAATTAAGCTTAGTATGGATCTCAAATACTGGTTTGTTTACGTTGTATAGTATTATTAAAGAATACTGGTTTTCGTTTCTGGTGCATTGCTCTCATTAGTTTTACATTTTAGTTACACTGGTTAAACTTAGTATTTATATTCTTAAGTCATCGATCAAGTGGACACAGGGTGTGCTGTGCATAACTCCTCCACCCCCAGATTCAAGCGATATATCGGGTGTTGAACAGCTGATACATACAATTGATTTCGTACTATGAGTAGGTCTTAGAATTCATGTCTCTGAGTTTAGCAATGGTTGCTCGTGATATGATTGTTAAGATGATGATTTCCGTTACTAGATTTATGTTACATAGTAGATTTACTGTCATTTTTATTTATTTATTTATTTATTTATTTTTTTTTTTTTTTTTTTTTAGATGATAC
>CAKKXW010000598.1:0-14457 GCA_920937365.1 Sphaerophoria rueppellii | reverse complement strand
GGACGTGATTTTCTCAAAGGAGCAGTGAATTCCTTAACTAAAGTGTTAGGAGGCCAGGAACAATTACAAATGGGATCAAAAAGAGAACTAGGGGCAATGATTTTAAATGAGGCTAATGTTGTGAACGTTGAACACAAGCAAACTGGAGGTTTTCCACGTATAATTATTGTCCGTGTGGAAAACATGGTGTGCTGAAATCTAACCCACATTCTTTGGCCTTGAGTCAATAGTCATTGTCATTGCAAATGCCAATCTGATGGAGAACTGAATGCTTTCAAATTGAACTGGCACATCTGTGTACACAAACGTTTTGCGAATAAAGCATTGCCACAATTGAATTGGATGCTCGAAGTCGTGCAGCGTAAGATGTTCTCGATCAAGCAATGGATTACGAATATATGTGCAAACTATTGAGACGAAGTTACATGATCAACAAAAGTACATATGTGTATTACACCATTACAGTAGCAGTTTAGGTCTTTTATATATCGATTGAGGCAGAACGAAGTCTGCCGGGTGAGCTAGTTTTAATAAAAAAAAAATCAATTCTATTTAAATTCCACTTTGGAAAAAAAATATAAGGAATGAAAAATAGAATTAGTCAAAAACTTAAAAAAAGGAAAAGTGGAGGGAACTCAAGATTTAGTTCAACATGAACAGAATGCACATATTTTGGCTTTTTTGTTTTCGGTTTTTAATCCATGGCCTTAAGAAGAAGAATACAGTGTCAGACTTTTTACAGTAAAAATGGCAGTTAATATAAAACACATATCCAAATAACCCTCCCTTGCCATATTACCTGCAATGTGACTTTTCCTAAAACGGAACTCTTAAACATTTACCTACCTACAGCCAAATTTGTAAGCAAATCTTAAAGTTTGCTTAACTTTTAGAATGATTTAAGTAGAAAATTCAGATTTATAATCAATTTGAAGATTTAAGCAACGTAACTTAACATAAACCCAAAATTGTTGGTTTAAAGGTTAATATTTCTATGACATTGTGAAATTATCTTTTCCCCTTTTGGTTATTTTAGTGTTTTTATAAAGAAAGAGGTGGTCAGTGATGCGCATACCGAGAATGTCGAGATGTTCGGTCTCGTTGATGCAAGTGCCACTCATGGACAGTGGAAAGGGGGGTATATCTCGCTTTAACGATACAAGACAGCATTAAGTTTTCGGAGCATTAAACTCTACACGGTTTTTAATTCCCGATTGTACAATGCTGTTTAAGTCAGAGTTTAATGAGCTTATCATATTTTGCCGTTACAGTTCCACATCGGAAGTGAAGGGATGTGAATCTGGGAATGAATATGAGAAGCTAAGGGTACTATCGTCAGCGAAACAATGAATTGGATTAGAAGTTACAGACAAGAGATCATTTATGAAAATGAGAAAGAGGGTCGGAGAAAAAAACGGAGCCCTGAGGCACATCAGCATTTATATTAAGGGTTTCAGACTTGAACCCGTCCAGTACAACTTGTAGTTGTTCCCTTTAGGTCTTTTAATACAGATAAAGCAAAATTTCAGTGTTGCTTTCTAGGGTCTTGATTGAATTGAGACAACATGTTTACACCGCAAGAAATGTCTGGACGGCTTAAAGTAGAAAGGTGCAGACGACTTCCAATAAGCTCCTGATATGATTGTTTATCAATTTGTTGTCTTTCTTCATCATTTGAAAGCTCTTTTTCCATTTTTGTTTTTGGTGGCATTGGTAAGGTGTTTAGTTTGCAGTCAGAGAGATTTATATATCTTTGAAAGGTTTCGTATATAACAGGGTTATCTAATGGATAAAGTTTGCTTTGTACGGTCCCGAATGATTTCAAGACCAATAGTAACTCGTGGTTCACCTAGATCTCGAATATCAAAATTAGATTTTAAATGTGATTTAAGTTTTGTTTACGTTGGGTTATCATTTGTGGCTATAATTAAGTCTTCTACATAATATGCAGTTATAAGAGTTACTTAGTTTTCGTTTCGCTTTTAATATGTATATGCATCTGTCATAGTTTGAATTTGTAAAGCCATCTTGTTTTAAAATGGTATCTAGTTTCTTATTCCATTGATGGCCAGACTGTACATACAGAAAAGCTGTAGAGACATCTATATAGAAAAGATCTAAATCTTCTTCAGTGACGATAGCGTACAAGAGCCTAATGAAACTTATTTCTGCAACCGGGGCGAAAGTTTCAAAATAATCCATTCCGTAAAGTTGAGTATATCCCTTGGCAACCAGTCGAGCTTTCCTGCGTTCGACTGCCCCATCCGGATTGAATTTCGTCTTAAAGACCCATCTGCAGCCAACAATATTTGCATCCCTTGGCCGATCAACAAGGTCCCATGTCCCGTTTTTCTTAAGTAGCTCCATTTCTGTTTTTACAGCATCTTTCCATTCATCTACATGTGCAGATGATTCAATTTCTTTAATTGTCTTTGGATCAGTTATATTAACAAAATTAGCAGATTCATTTATCATACCGAAGTCTTCATTAGCTTCCTCAAAAGTTTCGTTTTCTTCAAATTTGTCGTCTTTCATGACATCTTTTTCTTTCTCTAAGTCATTTCAATCTTGTCGCTCTAAGTTTTCATCATTAACTAGCACCTCCTCAAAGCTTAAATATTTAATTTCATGTCGATTGCCTTTTGAGTCAGAAAAAACTACATCTCTGCTTTTCAATTGCACGACTACCTCTCTTCCACAATCTATAGACCTTTGCGTCTTCACAGTAGCCAACCAAGACGTATTCTTCGCTTTTAGGATCGAATTTGCCGTTTTTTTCAAACTTTGCTTAAAACAAAAACTTTTGAACCAATTTCTCTAAAATGTGAGACGTTGGGAATTTTTAAAGTCTTCATTTCACCATTTAAATGGTCCATTCTGTTATGCCATATCTCGAAACTATTGGCTTCCAGTGCAGAGTTTTGCTCCTTTTTTCCATACGCAACACCTTCAGTCGCTGTCGGATTAAGGATAAACAGTCCATCCTGCTTTCTACCACTCATCACAACTTCTCCAAATTTGTTTAAGATTCTTGCGGCTTCACCTTCAAATACTACTTGACTTTACCCCGCAACTGGCTACTCTGTTTATGGAGATAAGATTTTCTTTTTAATCTGGAACGTAAAGAGTATTATACAAAATACACTTTCGACATTTCTTATTTATAGTATTAAAAAATGAAACAGTACTGATTCCCATGATAGCGATCTTTTTGCCATTTGCTAATTTTACATAACCCATACAATTTTTTGACAGATTTGAAAAAAAGCTTATCATAGAAACACATGTGCGATGTAGCTCCACTTTCGACACACCACCGACTCTCTTTAACTTCACAAACCGCACTGATAAAAGCTCTTGAGTGATAAAACCATATTCGCTTTCGTCATAAACTTGTTTTGCTTGCTGGCCATAGCTCCAGCACTGTTTTGCCTTATGACCCCTTCTCCCACATCGGCGACAATTATATTTAAATTCTCTTGTATGGTCATAATTATTACTATTGAATTTTGTTTTTGGTTCGTTGTAATGTTCACTGTAGTTGTTGTTGATATGACGATTTAAATTATCTCGAACTTTCAATGCATGTGAGAACGGTTCGCGTTTTTTGTCACCAACTTCTATCAATCTAATTCGAACTGTGCCTAACTTGGGAGTTTCTTCTTGGGCATCAAAAGCATCTTGCACACTTTTGTAGTTTTCGTCCAGGCTATCTAATAATAAAATGAGGAGCAGATCATCATCTTATTTAGCATCCACCTCAGTGAGCCAAAATACTCATCCATTGTTTGTGTTGGATTCATACGGGCATTAAGAAGTTTCCTAAATTCCTTCTGTCGCACACTCTTTCTGTTGTAACTCGTCTCCAAGAAATTCCAAACCTCTTGGGATGTACGAACATTTTTGACCAGCGCAACAATTATTTGTGACTCCATTGCTAGCAACAGCTCACTCCGCGCGCGGGTCCATGTCCTTGTCATCCCAATTTCGTAAATTCGATGAGTCAAATATCTTCTGATAGATAAGCAACGTTTGTGACTTGATTGGGTTAAGATGAAGATTATTGATTCTAGACCAACGTGAAATACTAAGCAGGTCCTCATTCATCTTGGAAACAGCTTCATCTTTCGCAAGTAGAGGTCGACAGATCAAAAGTTGCACATTGTCATCGTCTGCATACAAATGAATAGAGCAATGTTTAACTTTAAGCGGTAGGCTGTTTATGTAAATTGAAAAGAAATAGGTCCAAGTATTCATCCTTGGGGGACGCCATGCGGGACATTTACAAAGTTGGACAATTTTCCTTTTGCCACTACACATTGTTGTCTGCAATCAAGATACGACCTTATTAACTTGCAAGCTTCCGATGTAAAACCAAAGCTATGTTGTAGTCTACCACAGAGTTTAGAATGGTTCACAGTGTGGAAAGCCTTAGAAAAATCAAGGAGGGTGAGCAATGCAAAATTATCTTTATCTAAAGCAGCTCTTATTTCGTCGGTGACTAGAAGCAATGCTGACTTACAACTACGTTGAGGTCGAAAAGCGGACTGATGAGGGCTAAGTAGGTTATTAGAAGAGAGATAGTTTTTAATCTGTTTGGAAATTGCATTTCCGAAAACTTTCGACAAAAATGATAAAATAGCTATAGGCAGAAACTCTTTAACCATACCAGTTCTGTTCTTAGGAATAGGGATTATTTTGGCCTTCTTCCATTCCATTGGAAATTCCGATGTTGATATGATGCTGTTTAGTATGTGTGTAATGAAACGCAAGATGTAAGGGAGCAACAGTTTTATAAATTTTGGATTTATTAAATCAAGTCCAATAGCATTCGATTTGATTGAGATTATAGCCTCTAAAACATCTTCATCTGTTTACCTGTCAAAACAGAAAGAGCTTCCTATCAAGGTAACTTTTTCACTAAGAAGATCACTTTGGGACGCATCATTTGATAAAGAAGGCAAAGACGTGAATTTATTATTTAAGACATCGCAATCAATGTCAGTTGAGATGTCGTCAGTTTTCCTTCCAATACCTACTCCTCTCAAGTTTTTCCAAATTACTTTGCTAGAGGCCGAAGTTCCGAGCTTTTGCTGGTAAAAGTTCTTTTGGCCGATATTATCATTTTTACGACTTTGTTTCGCAGGCTGCAGTAGTTCTGATAAAAAACCTCTACTTTGAACCTCCTCCATTGACGGTAGGCGGCATCGCGCTGTTCCATGGCTGCAACGATGTCGCTATTCAGCCAAGAAGAAGTTCTATGCCTCACCGTACAGGTTTTGATTGGAACGTGAGTGTCAAAAAGTAAGTTAATATTGTAATTAAGAAAACCTATCTGCTCATTAACATTTTGCATAGAGTAGATTAAATTCTAGTCTAAGCGATTAAAATCATGCAATAGCTCAGAGACGTTTATGTTTTTAAAATCGCGATAAGTATAACTTGGCTGTTGAAAATGGCAAGATAATTTGAGGCAGCTAAAAATCAGATCATGTTTTGAGAATCCTGGTGCAAGAAGTTGATCGTAAAATATAATTCTTTCATTGTCACTCGTAATAAAAAGATCTAAAAGTGAACTCGATGACTCGGTGAAATGAGTTGTTGACACTTATTTATAATAAGATGTATTTAACAGTGCACATATAGTGCAGAGCTGTAAAAGAATGCAATCATTTTTGTATTGCAGTAAAAAGATTAAAAAGACTTATTTTTTGATTATTTTGACTTCATGTCAGTAATTAACTTTTAATGTAAGTTCGCAGTTAATTTTGAAGTCTTTTGTATAAAAATAATTTAGAGCAGTTAAAAGACTTGAAGTCAAAATAATGCATTACTTTTTACTGCTTGCATTCTTTTGAAATCTTTTAAAAGTCTTTTACATTCTTTGCAGTCATTAAGTCTTTTGGTTGCATTCAATGTAATGCAGTCAGTTGATTGCTTCTGCAGCCTTTTAACTGCTTGAAGTGATGTCTTTCAAGTCTTTTAATTGCTTGAAGTCTTTTAACTGCTTGAAGTCTTTTAACTGCTTTGAAGTCTTTTAACTGCTTGAAGTCTTTTAACTGCTTTGAAGTCTTTTGACTGCTTTGAAGTCTTTAAACTGCTTGAAGTCTTTTAACTGCTTTGAAGTCTTTTAAGTTTTAACTGCTTGAAGTCTTTTAACTGCTACTACTTAATTTCAGCCTCAGAGGATCTAAGAGGATAGAGTAGTTGATTCCTAAGCCAAACACTACGAGTTCAAGCCCCAGCTTCGGCAGCATTCTTTTTCTACAAAACTCGCCAGCTTATCTGAGGCCACCTGTGCTATGATATGCGACAATTAAAATCTGTGTCTCCTCCTCTGTGCCACGTAGGTTTATGTTATGTGTTTTTCCTTTCTATGTCTCTATCTTCCGTTCTCTGTTGTATTAGTGTCTTGTTCCGTCTAAGCGATGGCCTCAGTCACCAGGGCTGCTAATGGCGTTTTTAATTGGCAATCTGGAATCGAAAAAGAAGCATTCTGTTTTTGAAATCAGAAGGGAAATTCTCTTCTTTTCAGAATCAGAACTGTCACTTTTGGCCAATTGAACGCTTTCAGAATGCTTTTTTTTACTTCCAGATTGCCAATTAAAAACGCCATAAGTGTCTGTAGTTCGTTACATGTCAATGTCAATGTCAATGTCAATGTCAATGTCAATGTCAATGTCAATGTCAATGTCAATGTCAATGGCAATGTCGTACTTAATTTAAATGTGTAGTGTAGAAAAATAGTAGAAAAGACTTCAAGCAGTTAAAAGACTTCAATCAGTTAAAAGACTTCAAAGCAGTTAAAAGACTTCAAAGCAGTTAAAAGACTTCAAGCAGTCAAAAGACTTCAAAGCAGTTAAAAGACTTCAAGCAGTCAAAGGGCTGCAAAAGCAGTCAAATGACTGCATTACATTAAATGCAATCAAAAGAGTTAATGACTGCAATGAATTTTAAAAGATTTCAAGGAATGCAAGCAGTAAAAATTAATGCATTCTTTTGACTTCAAGTCTTTTAACTGTTCTAATTGATTTTTATACAAAAGACTTCAAAATTAACTGCGATTTTGTCTTCGAAGTTAAGGTATTGCAATAAGGAATGCAAATGCATTCCCAAAATCTAGTTAAATGAATGGGGCTTTTGACGATGGAATACCAAAAGATTGCATTCTTTTAAAGCTCTGCTATAGTGTTTTAATTTTATCTTACATAAGTACAGTACCTGGGTTCGTGCAAGCAAATGAAATAATTAAAATTGTATTGCGTTAATATGAAAAGTGTTTCTCAATTATTGCGTTGGAAATCGCAATCAGAGTATTATTAATAAGCGAGAGTCGCACCCTATTTATTTATTTTTATGTATTACAATGTCCGTAGCTTAGTGGTTAGGTGCATTAGCTGCTTAGCAGAACGTCGTGGGTTCGAGTCCTACTCGTGCCCATAGTTTTTATTTCATCTTTCACCGACACTGCCTCTTGCGAAGAACTGGCAAAACTTCCAAGAGTATTATCTGTGCTTCTCAACATTGCCGTTCGGAATCGGCTTTAAATTGTAGGTCCCCTCAATTCTACACACCTATCTAGAGACTTGTTGATGAGAAAAAGCCACTTAGGCCTTGGCTCTTCAAGAGCTGCCGCGCCACCCTTTTTTTTTTTTTTTTTTTTAAATTCCGGGTGGGATCTAAACTTAATGTTAGAATAATCCTCTCAAAATAATAATTCCAAAAATTACAGAGCACAACCAATGTATTTACATCAAGTTAAAACTCTCACTTTCTTTCAGAAAAACAGATTTTACTGCTATGTCACATTCACCATGAATAAAAAGACGTCGATGCAAATGCGACAGGATCATCGAGAATATTTTAAGGTAAATATGATTTCTAAATTTAAATAATAAATTAAGCCGATGCATTGATTTGTCTACAGACACTCCAAACTGAATTCAATGACAAATTAGGAATTGATAGTTTCTTAGTTCAACCCATTCAAAGACTGACTCGATATCCCTTGTTGTTACAACAACTTATATCGGTAAGCCAATCAACATTTTCACGGTACACAAATACCTACACAACTTTTTTTATTTTGAAGGATTTTTATAAAAATGGTATCAATTGTAAGCCAGTGCTGATGTCATGCTGTAAACTAGAAACTCGACTTAGACACTACCTTCTGGTAGTTAATCAGTGTGAAGAAGTCAAAACAATCGAAGATCTTGATGAGGTAATTTTGGTACATTAACAAAATGTTGTAGGATTTTCATAATATAATTTATTTATTCATTTCAGCTGAACATTCTTCAACAAGGATATTTTAGAAGGGCAAATGAATTTGATGCATACAATCACAAGTCTCGAAAGAAATATCGTTGCAAAGTATTTTTGTTTGACAATTGTTTGCTTTGTACCGAAGTTAAAAAAAAACGTCTTGCTTATCGTTGTCATTTTTCCTGGGACTCAATTGACGTTTCCATAAACAATTCAAAATCAATAGTTATTTCGCATCGGATTCAAAATCGTCCCGAATATGAGTTTACTTCGTCTGAAGCTTCTGCGATTAAGCAGTGGATGCGTTGTGTTGCGAGAATTAACGAAACAAACAAAGAATGTTTGAAAAATAGGGGAACATTTACATTGCCAATGGAACTGGTTATTTTAACTGGTTTTGTGATATGGGCGATCTTTCGTTTACTTTAGTGATTTTTTTTAATTAGTTGTAAGAAATCGAAATAAAATGAAATCTTTAAAAATTAAAGTACTTAAACAATGTTCGACTAAAGAACTCTTTTCCGTAAAAACTATAGATAAAGCCTTAAATCTTAACCTTGATATTTTGAACCAATAATTGGATTGAATTTACATATAGCCTGTTAGCAAAACTATAAGTCCAACCGAGAAAACAATACACCAATATATTTTGTTACAATATTTTTCTTTATTTTATGCGAAACGAGTCCGCTCTCAACGACTTTACAAAAATGACTGACTCATACCATCGTGGGTATGAGTTACTTTGACTGATATTTTCAGATTCTCACACATACCAAAGTAGATTTCTAACATTCGGCCATCCTGTTTTAATTCGTCCTCGAATTCAATGAATTTACAAAAAATCAACAAGTGTTAAAAAATAATAAAAAAAAATAATAATTAATATAACTGACATCAATAGTTCATTGCTTTTAAAGTTAGTTTTGATATTTTACTCAAATGTAATTAATTCTTAAGATAAATAGACATATGTAATGTACGAATAATTGAATTCTGAGTTGTTGTAAAGAATAATAAAAAAAATATATATAATAAAATATAATATATGGAATATATGTATGTAAATATAAAAGTATATAAATTAATAGTACTCAAAATCTTGAAATTTTACTTGTTTTCGGTTGCGGTGTAATTTTGGAGCGGAAGTATTCGTCTCTGATTGTTCGTGAATATCGTCATCAACATTGAATGTGGGACTGTGTTCTTCATTATTTGTTGTAGTCAAGCAAAGATCATCATACTCGTCGACATCGTCTGGTTCGTAAACATTGTTGTCTGATTGTGGTCGCCATAATTTTAATTGGCTTACATGAGCCGTTGAGGAATACTTTCGGCCAGAATCATCACATCGTAAGGCTGCAATCCCGTAGGTATCATTTGGTAAAATTTTGGTGACAGCAAGAGGCCCTCTGTTCTTTGGATGTAACTTTGTAGAATCGCCCGTTGATTGGGAAGTAGTTTTCATAAAAACTATGTCTCCAACGTCATATTGGACATTTAGTCGTCTTCTGCGGTCGTATCGGTCTTTAAATTGTTGTTGCTCTGCAAGAATTCTGGCAATAGCTTCCTCTCTCAAAATCTCTGGTCGTTGATAATGTCTACATTCTTCATCGATGGTAAGTTGTCTTATGAATCCTTCTTCAAAGCGCGGGCTGTAACCATATAAGAGTTGAAACGGTGATTTTCCCGTGGATTTATTATCACTGTTATTTAAATCTCTAGCAACATTCTTCAGTGCAAGATCCCAGTCTTTGCCTTCTTTGTTTTTGTCTAAAGTTGAAACAATTGTTGGTATCAGTGTGCGATTTACTCGCTCGACTTGGCCATTGGCTTGGGCATGTCTCGGTGAATTTTTTTTGATAAAATTTAAAGAACTTATGAAATGTAAATGAATCAGGCTTTTATTTTAAATTTTTATTGGTGCCAAATCCCACTTCTGAATTGTTAGCAAAACTATGTCCAATCGAGAAAACAATAAACCAATATACTTTGTTACAATATTTTTCTTTATTTTATGTGAAACGAGTCCGCTCTCAACGACTTTACAAAAATGACTGACTCATACCATCGTGAGTATGAGTTACTCTGACTGATATTTTCAGATTCTCACACATACCAAAGTAGATTTCTAACATGACTTAGAAAAAGTAAAAACTATACACTACCACGGCTGGGATCCATCAAAGCCGCTAGAGAAGATGAACTAACTGCCGAGGTGTCCAAAACAGCAGGCCACGATCTAGCTAGGAGCATGCACCAAATCATCTGTAAGATATGGTCAGAGGAATGCATGCACGATGAATGGAACCTCAGCATTGTTTGCCCGATACTGAAAAAGGGAGATCCTCTAAACTGCGCCAACTACAGAGGAATCAGTCTACTTAACATCGCCGACAAGATCCTCTCTGCCGTAATAGTAATATGTGAACGTCTGAAGCCTTTCGTCAACAATCTGAAAGGCCCTTATCAATGTGGCTTCAGGCCAGGAAAGTCAACCATCGACCAAATTTTCACGTTGCGGCAAATCCTGGAAAAGACCTATGAACTCCAAATCGATACCCACAACTTCTATAGGCTGTATAACGGCAACGACGCACGCGACCAAAACACTGTTGTCAGACAGGAGCCTTTCATCGGACACGATGATAGCCAACAATTCCGTGAACCCGGATTTTTTCGCAATACAACTACCTTTAAATTTTTTCGAATTCGTTTGTAAAATTTTTCAATTTTCGTTTTTATGCATTTTTTTGCAATAAAACTGTATTTAAATTTTATCTCCTAAACCAAGCTTCTAATAGCGAAACGGATATCGAAACGGACGAAAAATCTTAAATGCAGTTTTATTGCAAAAAAATTGAGAAACACGAAAATTGAAAAATTTTACACAGGAATTCGAAAAAATTTAAAAATTATCCGTTTCGCGATTGAAAGCTTAGTTAAGGAGATAAGAGCATTTAAAGTTTGAACCTGCCATTGTTTTTTCTGTCGTCATCCTTTTCCTCAGTGGGGGTGAATTTAGACGAAGAGCCGGCCAAACCGCTCCTTATAGGCCTGGGCTACGAATATGTCTTAGTAGCCCTATAAGGTGTTCACTAAGTAGTTCATCCTGACTGGAACTGTAGACGCCATCGTTGATTCCATCTTGGGAGTTCTTCCGATGTCGCCTGTTGAAAAGTAGGCATGCCTTAGTGGACGCATACCTCCTCCCCCTCTCACTCTCTCTTTGCTGCCGCCAGCAACTTCCCACTGGTTTTGGAACCCAATCTTCCGTTGAAGGTACTGGGCACCACATATTCACCACGAGGAGGTGGAGAGTAAGAGTTGATAGACAGAGGCTTCTGTGAACGCTTGTGTCCTACACTTCGAACATCAATTCAATTCAATTCTCGTCAAAACTATATTAATCCTCCTTTCCCCAATTGATTGCATCAATTGAATGTGTTTTTAATAAGGGTTTTTTTATTGCCACCCATTTGTTTGTTTATTGATTTTGTTTAAAATCTCTTTTCTCCACATCCACTGATGGTTGATGATGAATTGTGTTGTGCCACACATGTCCGTATAAAATTATTCAAATGCATTTGTTCAGGGTCGTGTTGGTCAGAAGCACAAGACTTATTTTAAATTAACACACACTCAAAGGGTTTCTAACCTTATTATGCCACAGACACAGTGAGTGCTTTAGGAAAGAGGGAACGGATTGGAGAGGAGGTGCCGGTGTGCATTGGTCTTAAATTCCTGAACACTGCAATTGTCGCGAAAGACAGAGTGTGGAAGAGAGTTCCACATTCGCGTAGTACGGCTAAAGAACGATTCTCTATACTTGAGCGTACGACCGAAATTGGGCTCGAGGGTAGACTGATGGGCATTCCTGGAAGCGCGGGTATTACGTTGAATTGTTTAAGGGGTGGAATGCAACTGGCTATGTCACTAGAGCAATTATAATACCGTAGAAGTAACGGTAAAACAAAGAGAGACACGAAACGTTACGACGGTGTTCCAATGAGGTGAATGAGTTAGGGATGTCTCTGTCGCCTATCATTCTAACAGCTCTTTTTTGTATACTCTCCAAGAGGCTTAAGTATGTAGCTGGAGCATCAGCCCAAAGATGGGAATTGTACTCAAGCTTTGAACGGACATAAGTCTTGTAGATAATAGCCAGATCAGACGGGTAGAAAAATTTCTTGCACCATCTTTAGCAACCCAAACATCTTGCGGCATTTTTGGCGACATCTCGTATGTATTCGGTCCACAAGAGGTGGTCAGTTATGCACATACCGAGAATCTCGAGATGTTCGGTCTCATTGATGCAAGTGCCACTCATGGACAGTGGCAAGGGGGGTATATCTCGCTTCAACGATACCAGACAGCATTGAGTTTTCGAAGCATTAAACTCTACATGGTTTTTAATTCCCCATTGGAAAATGCTGTTTAAGTCAGAGTTTAATGAGCTTATCATATTTTACTGTTGCAGTTCCACATCCGAAGAGGAGGGATGTGAATCTGGAAACGAATATGAGAAGCTAAGGGTACTATCGTCAGCGAAACAATTTATTGGATTAGAACTTACAGAAAAGAGATAATTTCTGTAAATGAGAAAGAGGGTCGGAGACAAAACGGAGCCCCGGGACCGGGACACACCAGTATTTATATTGTGGGTTTCAGACTTGAATCCGTCCAATACAACTTGTATTGAACGGTTCGAATGAAAGTTTCTAATCCAAAGAAGAAGGGATTCATCGATACCGAAGGCACGCGTTTTCGATAAGAGAGCAAGATGCCAGACTTTATCAAAAGCCTTTGAAATATCAAGTGCAACAATCTTACTTTCTCCAAAATGGTGTAAGGATTTGTTCCACTGTTCGGTGAGATAATCCATCAAATCACCAGTTGACCTGTTGCTGCGAAAGTCGTACTGCCGGTCATTAAGAAGCTTTCGGTCTTCGAGATTTTTCTTGAGATGATAGTTTATCAGCGTTTCCATGACCTTAAAAAGAAGGGACGTAAGTGCAATCCGACGATAATAGGAGGGAGAAGAAGATTCGCCTTTTTTGGAATTGGCTGGACAAATGCTGTTTTCCAACTGCTCGGAATGAGCCCAGAATAATAGGATTGATGGAAAAGCTTACGCTGGGTTTTTCCAGCGTGGAAGAACACCTCTTCAGAACAATAACGGATATACCATCCGGACCAGCAGATTTATGTATGTTGAGATCCTTTAGGACTCTCGCCACAGAACGAGTGAGGAAGAAGATTTGTCCCATGAAATCATTGACGCGCTCGAGTACTGGAGGAGTCATGACATTCTCTGGCAGCGAAGAGTTGGCGGGAAACTGCCTTGCAAAAAGGTTCGCTTTCGCAAGCGAACTAACAACTGGAGTGCCATTGTCAACGAGCGTAGGGACCGAGGAAGAAAAAGAAGTCTTCATATGTCTTACAAATAGAATTGGATGAATTGTGGTTGAAAATGGATGAATATTTAACCACTACTGTCATATTTTAACCTTCTCCGCAGCTAGTCTAATTTTTAACACACACCAAACTTCTAGTTTTAACCACTTTTTAACCCAATTCGCACACGGCCTTAGTTGAGTGAAATCCGCCTCTGGTCTTTTCCGAAGCAGAAAACTAAAAAGCATACACTAGCAGCCTCATTGCAAGTGTGAATAACAGAATAAACTCCTAATTATTCATCAGTCACTGCTGTTTTAATAGCCTTCACCCTAGCATCCAGAAGTAAACAACCGTTGTGTTAACAAATTTACTCAATTCCAGCTTCAGAGGTCATTGACCGATCTTAATGGTCTGATCAGGGAAAAGAATGTTTATAAACAATAGATTTTTGTTTGTGGTTTTGACATGGCAATGCTTATTGCTGTATTGTTTGTTTAATTTTGTAAAGTAGACCATTGCTTAGTGCCCAGATTATCTGTTTTTTTCTCCTAATATTTTGTAGTACGTTCATGAATTCTTCGTAGCTTCTGTTATACCCGTTTATCATAAGCCAATTCCCTACATCTCGAAATCCACAAGTGGTCGTTTAAAAAAATTGGCATGATTTTCTTCTTGCCATTAAGGTGGCAGGTGGCTGCATAAATTCAAATATTCAACCGCAAACCTGGGATTTAGCTCCATTAAATTGAGGACTATTGGTTGCTTATACAAATCCCTTTTGAAAGCTTT
>CAKKXW010000597.1:4275-20702 GCA_920937365.1 Sphaerophoria rueppellii | reverse complement strand
TTGTGGAAAGTTTCTACCTAGAGATATGAAATAAAATTCGATTTTTCGATATTTTAAACTTTCTCCGATCTATAAGAAAAATCGAAAAACAAAGGCTCCCCACTGGCAAAGGGTCCCCGGTCTACCCTACGTATGAGTATCGACTACATAAACATACGTTATTATCTCATGCCTGATAATAATAGTGAGCCTTGAATGCAATCGTTTTGTTTAGAAATATTTTCAATTAAAAGATTATTTATTAGCAAATTACTTACCAAATAATAAAAAAAAAAAACGAAAATTGTTCCCCAGCAATGAAAAAAATTGTAGTTGTTTATTTTAATGTCATTTATTTCTTTTCAAATTGTTTCTGTATAGCAAAAAAAAAAACTTAAATTAACATATGACTTAATTTTTAAGCTTTCTAAAGGAAAACAAATTCAAAAGATTCTACTCGAAATTTACTCTTAAAAGAACTTAAAATAAAAGTTCCATTAGCTTTTCTGACTTGTTGCTTATGATAATTATTGTCTAACTTTGTGTTACTTATTTTTAGTGCATGATTTTTGTATAACAAATCACTTCAAAATTCTTTAAACAGTTATCTTTTCAAATTTACTAATTAATTATTTCGTTATTACTTTTTGTCCAAAGACATATATATTTATTTTATATTATTTGTTTCATTTAAGCATATTTCCTCTTTTATCATATTTGTCTTATACTTAATTTAATTGTATGAAATGGGATAGAATTAAGCATGCAGATACAATATTGTTATTTTTAATTTGAAAAAGCAAACAGTTAATTATTACTATTGTAGAATTATATGAGAAATACATTTGTCTTATTTTTTAAATTAAATATATAAAAGGATGATTTCAAATTGAAGGTATTGAGTTTCCAAAAAAAAAATCTATAGTTTCCGACATCTTGTTTTTCGTATTAAGAAACAGCAGGTTGAGGAAACTATTCGATAGAAGAGCGTATCTTTAACAATTAAGATCATAATTTTTGCTCAGGAAAAACAAATAAAATATTTTTTTAATACGATTTTATATTTTGCATACAATTAAAAAAATCAGAAACAGAGTTATCACATCCAGGAATGAAGTTGCAACAATAATTATGCTAGCATTGCACTTCGTAACAAATGCATGAATCTGATAAGCAATGCTAGCACTACGCGATAAAAGCAACATAAATTGTTCCCACCGAGATCTGCAGGTGTACATCGGGTGCATGGGAACTGATTCAATATAGTTTGCTTTGCTTTAGCTTCTTCTTATTCTAAATGTATATTGTTGTCACTCTTGATTATGCCGCCGAGCTTTTCGGTTCAAATAAATGTAAAATAAGAAAAAATATGATTCGAAGACTTTCATTTAATCCGGCCGGTGGTTGGCCGTGGAACATATTTTTTTGAACGAGGAAAACGTAACTACAGTGATGAAAGAAATGAAAGTGAAACAAATGAAAACGAAAGTCAAAAAATGTATAATGGTGACAAAAAACACGATGGTACTTCAATGAAAGAGTTCCGTCTGAAACTCGTTCTGAATATACCGCTTTTCCTCACACCCCTCCTTCCCACCAAGCTCCAACCCATTTTGCCAAGCATGGCCAAACGCCAAATAACTATCCTCGTCAAATCCACAGAGTCGCAACTCAAGGCATTTTGCTCTCTTTCGACCTAAAAAATTAAATTTGATAAAACATCCACATCAATGCGAATGTGTAGGTTTCTAGATGCATTTCAAGTGGGGTGAACCAATACATTAGCATTGATTTAGTAATGTGCTCAGGGTTGAACACAGAAAAAACACAACTTCTTAATGTAGTGATCATTTCACCCAATTGAATAAAACTCCCTACGCTACTGATTTTAGTACTGACCGCGAAACGAAAGAAGAAAGAAAGAGAATAAGCTTTATTGTATATTCGAATTTTAATAATAATTTTAGTCAGTCGAGAACAGAGTATATCTAATAATGAGTAGGGACACTCTCCACGTGGTTCATTTTTGTTTACATTTTTGGATTCCGTTAGGTCTCACGTACACGAGAAATAGACGGCGATGTAAAGTGTTATAGTAAGAAGGAGATAAAACAAAGCAACAACATTCATATAAAACATGTTAGAAGGGTTGATAATTGCAGTTTAAATCGCAAAATATTAAATCTTACGAAGTCATAACAGCTCATAAAACAGTTAACATATATTCTAGAGTGAAGTTTTTATATTTTGCATTCTTTATATGGCTTTGTAAGTAAAAAATAACAATTGCTTGAAATGAAAAATAAAGTGATCTTATAATAGTACTACTAGTGTGATCACTCTACTCCTTTTCAGATTGTCAGAAAAAAGAAGCTAGAACACTAATACATACAAGACCATTGGCCGCTCCATTAAAAAAGCATTATGGATTTTATGTATCGTACACAAGAACACGAGTGTATTAGGGCTCGTATTGTTTGTTGTGAACTCTTTCTTTCTTTCGAATTTTTCTAAACCTAATACTTTTGTACTATTCTCTCCTAATGAAAGAACTAATACATACATAGACCATTGGCAGCCGGAAATTACCACGTGGAGAGTGTCCCTACTCATTATTAGATATACTCTGGTCGAGAACAAGCTCTCGTGTGCGGCAGTTAAGCTGTTGAAGAATTAAATAAATACTATTAATCAAATAATTATACCCGATTATTATTTGAACCCGCATTAATTTCCTTAGTTAGTTTAATAAGTTATTTTATAAGTTTTTTTTATTCAGTTTATTTTATTTTACACTTACTGTAAGTTTTACAAGATTCTTATTTTAGCTTCACATCGAGATAAAGAGATGCGTCTTTTATATTCGACAGCCAAGAACAAACTCCCCATCAAAAACGGCGGGACGACTCAATACAAAAGCTTTACTTAAGCAACAATACTCGTTATAAGAAGAGCTTATAATCCCTTGGCGTCATTTTATTGCTAAGTGAATGCTTATCCAATATAAGCTCTCCAATCTTACTTCGACGAAGATAAGGTTGGAGACTTATTTAACTTAATGAGCACAATAGGTATTTGCTGAGCAAAAACCTAAAGTGATAATGTAGTTTAGGTGTGTTCAATTAGGTGATGTGAGAAGGCAGTTCTATTATGTAACAATATGGAGTTACACAGATTCACTGACACAAGAAAAGAGAATAAATTGCAAAATTTTTTGGACGGTGTTAATTAAAAAAAGAGAACGAGTTGCGACTCTAGGTAATACCTCCTCTATTGTCAAATCGACGAATATCATTTTTTTTTTTCGGTTTTCTCTTTGCTCCTTTTTCCTATTCCATTAAGTTTTAAAATAATTGTACTTGATGTAATGTCTTTTGTGTTATCAATAAAAATATTTTTTTTTTTTTTAAAACAAATCTTAACACAATAGTTAACTCAGTGTGAGAACTTTCGGTGACATACCTGCTTGGATAAGTTCTTTTTTTATTGAAAAAAAGGCGCCAATGTTATGTAAGCGGGGAGCATAATGTGGAACTGTGCACTAAATGCTCACAGCAATTTTTTGTAAAAAATTCGTACTTTTTTGCTTATTAGAAAAAAGTATAAATGTTTTTTACAAATAAAATAATATAATGCCACCTTTATTTTAGAAGAAGAGACATTTTGCTCTCATCACTCTTGGTTTTCATACTTCCACAGTTATTGTTTTGCGATATTGATACACGACGTCCTTTATAAATAACTGAAGTATAAACACCAATACGAGTTCGGTTGTTTGATTGCCATTTTCCTTTTTTCATTATTTCATAATTATTTTTAATATAATAATTCTTCTTTAAATTTCATTTTCATTCTTTCCTTTATCTTTATTTTTTACTTTTCTAGTTTCTAATTATGAACTGAACTGCACCAACTACAGAGGTATAAGTCTCCTTAACATCGCCTATATGATCTTGTCTGCCGTGCTGTGTGAACGTTTGAAGCCCTTCGTCAACAACCTGGTAGGTCCTTATCAGTGTGGCTTCAGACCCGGAGAGTCCACCATCGATCAAATATTCACCCTACGGCAGATCTTGGAAACCCAGGAACTTCAAATCGATATACCTACCACCTTTTTATCGATTTCAAGGCTGCGTATGACAGCCAGCGTCTATAGAAACCAACTATATAGAGCAATGTCTAGTTTTGGCATTGAAAAATTCACGCTCTTCCATCATGGTCGGAAAAAACCTAACGGACGCTTTTGATGTCAAAAAAGGTTTTCAAAAGTCCGTCCAGCTACTAGGGTACGCAGACGACATTGACATAATTGGAAGAACACAGTGTGATGTCAGTGGAGCGTTAGCCTTGAGATCGAGGCCAGGAAGATGGTTCTAGCGGTTAACGAGGGCAAGACCAAGTTAATGCTGTCGACAAGAAAGGACAACCAACATCGACGTCTTGGAGCAAACGTCAACATAGACGGATTTAACTTTGAGGTAGTTAATGACTTTGTCTACCTGGGATCCACTATCAACTCAGACAACAACAATAGCCAGCACTGAAATCAAACGAAGAATCACTTTTGCCAATCGCTGCTTCTTTGGACTTAGAAGGCACTTGAGTAGTAAAGTAAACCCTCATCATCGCGGTCCTCATGTATAGTGGAGAGGCATGGACTATGACAACATCTGATGAAAACGCTAGTCCCGTCTGCATTATTGGAGAATGGTAACGAAGATTTAACCAAGAACTGTACGAGCTGTACAGCGACACTCTGTTTTTCCCGATCATTGCAATGTTCAGGAATTTAAAACCAATGTACACCGCCACCTCCTCTCTAACCCTTCCTTCTTTCCTAAAGCACTCACTGTGTCTATGGCATAATAAGAGTATAAAAACCCCTTGAGTGTGTGCTTATTATATAAAAAAAAATCCATTCCAATTTAAACGACTACAATTTCCTGTTAAAACTGTTTTGCTATGACAATGTGTGGGGATTGATCTCAGAGAAGGATGTTTCTCGCATGGTCAGCTGTATGTTGCTCTTTCACGGGTTGGTATAGAAAATTGGCTAAATTCAAATTAAATATTGATATTTGGCTCATCTAGATGGAACCATACACTCTAAAACAGAATGTCTCAAAATTAATCCACAAATTAGAAACTTCAAATTTCACGGAAGTAGAAAAAAATGTAGCCAGAATAGAATTCTACAAACAAACTTATATTGGACTCCATAAGTCCTTGCAAGCAGCAGGTTAGTTGCTATTTATTTTTTATTTTGTTAATGCAATTATCCCTCCACGGGGTGAGCCTTGACGTGGCGGAGCGGCTTACAGTGTAACTGCTACTATGAAGCAATGCGATCGCGAAACTTGTTTTCGCAGAAGGGCCTCCCATGGTCGACAAGTCGAAGCGGAGTAGGCTGTTACTACTAATTACCCCACAACGAAGGAGTGTTCCCACCAAGGCACTCCCATTAAAGGACGGCAGCGAATGAATTTCTTCTTTGGAATCAACGGTGGCGTCTCCAGTTCCAGTTAGGCCGAACTACTTGGTGAACACCTTTGCGGCCTACTTCGACTTATTTGCCCAGGCCGTAAAAGGAGCGTTTTTTCCGGCTCTTGCACTTGGAGTCAAACCAAGTGCCTGGTTCTCCACGTTGGGGGTTGTACGTCGGGATGACCATCCCCACTACATAGAAAAGCATTTAGTTGCGAAGCAACAACAGGCCTCGGAAACGAACGGATACACTGATGACGACCCAAGCAAATGTATAAAGGACAACGAATTTCGGATCTGCACGTGGAATGTTAGGTCCCGTCAACCAGATTGATCACATTGCGATTGACGGAAGGCATTTGTCCAGCACTTTATATGTTCGTACTTTCCGAAGAGCCAACATCGACTCGGACCACTACCTCGTCGTAGCCAAGGTAGTGCTACGAATATCCCGACAACGGCCAAAACAAGGAAATGCTGCAAGAAAATTCGATGTCGGACGGCTACAATCGCAAGAGATCGCCAGATCCTTCTCTGATCGAGTATCAAGTAACCTCTTAAGGAGTCCTATGCCGCCAACATCAAGTATCGAAGACCAGTGGCAGCATTGCCAGAAAGCAGTAAGATATGCCGAAACCCCTGGTTTGACGAAGAATGCAGGCAGGCCCATGCAGCCAAGCAGGAGGCATACAAAGCGGCGCTGCATAGAATGACAAGAGCTACTCGTGAGCTCTACGAGCTTGATGAGAGAGAAACGTCGTCTTCTCAGGAGAAAAAAGAGAGAGCATGAGAAGCGTCAAATCGACGATGTTGAGAGAGCCAACAGCAGGAATGAAGTTCGGAGGTTTTATCGAAAGGTTAAACAGCGGGCTCAAGGTCATCGGTCAAGGTCCAGAGACTCAGATGGCTTGGTCATTTAGAGCGGATAGACACCAATGCTGCGGTCCGGAAAGCCTTCGACACTATTCTCGAGGGACGTAGGAGGAGAGAAAGACCGCGACTAAGATGGCGCACTCAAGTGGAAGACGACCTCAATCAACTTGGAGTGCTAAACTGGAGACGACTAGCTAAGGACTGAGCTAGCTCGCGGAGACTGTTGATTGAGGCCCAAGTCCACAACGGACTGTAGCGCCACCTTAAGTAAGTAAGTATAAGTATTTGCAATTATATTTTTATGTTTTGTAACTTTTTAAGGAGATATGGCATCAAACAATATGTTAGCAATCAATCAACCAGTAAATCCGATGAATCAGAATGTTCAATGATTAATTTCGATGAAGAATTTGAAGAATTTGAAAAATATATTCAATCAGAAAAACATTGATGACATAAGAAATTTTTAATTTTTAAATTTAAAGAAAAAAAAACATTCTAGCTGTTTTTTTTTTCTTTTTCAACTAATTTTGTATGTAGTATTGATGAATATAAAAATATAAGTAAATTTAAAAAAAAAAAAGTTTAAAAATTTTCAAATTACTTTTGAAAGCAAAATATTTCGGCAACATAATATGTACGTACTTTCAGAGAAAAAATACATTGATCGGATATTTACTTTTGAAGAAAATTTTATAACCCAAAAACGGTTTAATGGAAGGTATCGTTTCTGAGAAAATTTAAGCTTTTCATTGTTCCCCAATGTAGACTAAACTAAATTTTGATCTTAAAAAAATAATAACGTCAAATGCAAATTCGTTCAAACCTTTAATTTTCAAATTTGAAGTCAACCGGACCAGTGGTTAAGGATGTAGGTGCGTTTACAGACAGACAGATGGACGGAATTGCCGACTTCTCTATCATCTGTTAAGTGATAGTTTTTCTTTACTTTTCACCACATAACATAGATGAACTTTTTAGACATCAAACAATGATGAATGATGATTTTTTTTGGCGTTAATACCTATAGCTCTCTCGCAGAAATTCTCAAATACGGCAACGCAGGGTATTTTCGGCTAGTATACAATAAAAACACAATTCAGTCTTTGCTAAATCATTGTTAGCTCGTGACATGGTGTCAGAATAAAACTAATAAAAGCATTGATTTATTAAGCGGAAGCGTTAATTATTAAAGCTGTAAAATGGTACAAGAAAGCGGATCCGCAACGGTCTTCAAGAAAATTCTGCAAATAATTTTGTTGAACCACCAAAGCAATTCCAAATATCTGGCCTTCCCTTACTTGGAAAAATTGGATTCAGCTCAATTAAATAAAAAAAAAAACAGAAGAAATCCAAATTGCAACATTAATGTCCCACATAGAAGATGCAGCAAATATATACAATTCTTTCACATTAACTGCAGCAGAAACGAATAAAATCGAGCCTGACATTCGAAAGAGACACCCTTAACACACTCACTCAAGGTGGAGGGTGGTGAGACCTTTGAAGAGTTTTACTCAGCAATAAAAAATCAGTGAAAAGAATGTGCCTTCGAATCTCTAGAAGATTCGTTATTGCGGGAAAGAATGATAATGAGTGATAGTATGATAGAAAAGTTACTGGCCGAAGACGACGTCCAACTCGATCAAGCAGTTCAAGCTTGCAGAGCGAGCGAGATACAGCAATTGCGTGATTTACTTAAGGCAGACTCAATGCTGAAAAGATTTTCTTTGCCAGTACCTTCTCCCAAAATCTGCAGTTAATCCGAAAACTCTGTAGATGGTTCTTGCAGCCGAATAATGTTGTCCTTTCATTGCACAAAAACCACGCTCCACCCAACAACAACCTCAACCTGCAGCTGGGTCACAACAACAACACCAAAGGGAATATTCGGTTTCATGCATGGAAACAACACCTGCCTCAACCCTGCAGCTGGATCACAACAACAACACCAAAGGGAACATTCGGTTTCATTCATGGACACAACACCTGCCTCAACTAGTCACCGACAGCCGCACACTGCCGTAGTCCAGCATCAACAACATGAGGGTGAAGTGGAATATCTTTAAGAGCAACAAGAACATTGGTTCTTTACTTCGTGGCAGCTCCAAATACATCTTGAACCGGAAAGCCTAGCATTGTCATAACTTGACATGCCTATAAGGGGGTCAAGCACGTATTTGAAGGATTATTCCCTCGGTTCGCCCAAATTGGATGCACTAGTTTCCCCATCGCATTTCCCGTCACCAGGTTATTGGACCTATCAAGCTCCAGAGCGACCTAAAGGAAGACACCGTTCATCCCAAGAACAATTTTCGACACGCCAAAAATGACCCAAAGCCGTCCAGTACTTTTGCAAGACACTAAAAAAAGATTACACACAAAAATATCACCGATAAATAGTGGAAAGAAGTTGAACACATTTTCGGAGATTTCAGTGATTTTTAGTCGAATGAAAGTGAAATAGAACGTCAAAATAAATAAAATCGATGTTTGTATTGGTAGCGAAGAAAAATATAAGAAAACAGTTCGAAAGTTTACTCGAATGTTTCAAGTTTCGTTCATATGGAAAAAAAAAGAAAAACTACACTACTACTACTAAGTTTCGTAGTGTGACTTTTAAATACAAATGATTGTTACTTTTAGTAACTTTAATTCAGTCACTACGGCGTATACTTATTATTCGTTGTGGAGCCTGTTCAGAAGGCTCTACAAAAGGGAAGAAAACAAATCGCACAAAAAAAAAACTCTACCGCCCACTACTTCCAGGCGTTCAAAGAATAAACAATTCGAATTAGAAATGCAACGTTTGGAAGAAGAATGAACTCAACCAAGAATATATCGAGAAAAATATCAGTTGCTGAATGCATTTCACCAATCATCCGACTTATTGCCAGGAGAGACAACAAATCACCACGAGGATGCTGAGCAGCCTGAACACCAAACAATACCACAGCCTGAGACAGACACTTTCGTCGACCGACAACGTACACCACCACCACCGAAATCTGTGGTTATTCAATTGGTGAAAACATGGATCGATTGCAGAGATGTCTTAAAGGACCTGCATTAAAAATCGTGATTATTTTTAAAAAAATTCGAAATAAATAAATACTTAGACGAAATTGACCGAACCAAGGTGGCGAAGGTGATTATTAATAGTATTTTACTGGAAGACTACGATAGACTGTGAGTACCTTGTTTTATACACAAGACTTATTATTATATTCTATTTATTTCAGACTAACAAAATCAGAGTATATTCTGCTTGCAAAAATTATTTCCGAAGTTTTTCCCACCGAATCTAAGTAACGTTTTATTCTCCAGCGGCGGGAGAGATAAAAGTCGGTGGCAAATTATGGAATGCCCAAATGAACGCAAGGACAGCCCTAAAGGCTTGCGGTCTCGTTAAGAGAAGATTTCTTACAAAAGCAGTAAAAGAAACAAGTACCTATATAATATTTCAGGAAAAGGCGAAACTCGTGTTTTTTTACAACTCTCAGCTCGCGAGCCAGAGCTCCTTTTGAATTATTCAATTAATTCAATTAATTGTGAAACTGAAATCTAAAACATATATTTTTTAACTGCTGATCATATTTTTTTGGAATGTTTAGTTAAACCAACATTTTAAAATTTATGAAAAGATTCCATTTTTTCAAGTTTTTAAATTTTTTATTCAAGAATTTCAATTTGAACTTTATTTAATATTAATTTTTTTTTTTAAATTTTGAATTCTTCCGAACAAGTTCATTCATTTATAGAAATGTTTTCAAGGACGCTAAATCCTTTCTTCTAAATTAAATTTAAAAAAATGAACTGCTATAACTATGATGGTAACAATTTTTTTTTCAGGGACAGCAAATTTATTGGCAGAAACAGCTGGTACACAAGTGCAAAAAAGTTCAGTTGAAGAATCCAATTTTGAAGAACTGTGGCAGGCTTCGTTTCCATCCCAAAGAGAATTTCTTTCTAAGAACGAACTGATTGAATTTGAAGAAGATTTTATAACATTTGGTTTAGTAAGAGATATTTTTTGTACAGATAATTCTAATATTTTTTTTGTTTGCCAATTACTTAATGTAATTGCTTTTAGAGAGCATTATGATGCTTTTAATGTTCAGCTTGTTGAAGAATTTTGTGTTGTTAATATAAAAAACAAATCTCATTATTATTCACCAAAAATTATTAAAACAGCAAATGGCAAATATTATGTTAACTGGACATTCTAAAATTTCTAAGTTATTATAAGATATTAGTAATTTTGTTTTTTGATAAACTCATTAAAAAAAAAAAAAATATTTTGAGTTCTCGAAAAAAAACAAAGTCAACACACCTTACATTTGACAGTTCCTAACAATAATAGGAATAAACAAATTAATGTCAACATTTCATTTGATGATTTCCTTTGCAAATGGAAAAGAGGTAAAGAACAAACAAATGTTTAAAAATATATATAATATGTAATAATAAAACTCTTCTTTTTTTTCAGAACACATCAAAACAGTCCACCAAATCAAAAATAAAATTCAAAAACCAATCGACTACAGCTGTAAATATCGAGACGAGACCGGCAGCTTGCTGTGAAGATATTTCGTCTTGGAAACCTAGTGCTACTTATCACCGTATTACGAGCTGCAGCAAAGTCGATTAGTCGGCAGCTGTTATCTGTTGTAACTTCGTGGATGTTGTGTTTTTTAACATTTTCATGGCGAATTCCAGAGCTTTTGTCTCAAAGCGAAAGGCGCTGGAACAAGCCATCAAGAAAAAGAATAATAGTGGACAGGCGATTAAATTTTACAAGTTAAGCGGGTCTGGATAGTGAATAGGACAAAGACAAACTTAAAAAATAATTAACTAACTTATGTGCATAGAAGAATTTAAAATTAAGCGATCATATCTTATATTTTTTGCCTTTTTAGTTTATAACTTCGAATTTAAAATAAAAGTTTCTGAATTATAGTTATCTAAAAGTGTGTACCATATTTTCCTGAAAAGATTTTTTCAAAAATTTGTTCGTTGTTTTGGATCAAAATCTTCGTCTTCGGAAAATTTTTTGCAAAACTTGAGAATAATGACACATAAACCACAGCTAACGTTGCATTAAAAAGATAAAGTAAGGGTTTCATGATTTTAACTTTAATGCAAGTGTTTAACGATAAAACTGTTCTTTATCTGACTAAAATTGACTGAAACGTCATTTTAAGCTAGTATCACACTTAATTCTCTTAAAATTTTTCATTAGCGGACTATAATTTTGCGCCATTGTTATTTTCTAGTAAATGTTAATAACCATTTATTACATGAATTGTCCTATATTTTTTTTGTTCTAAATAAAAAACCATGTAACAATAATTGTAACACAAAAATTTTATTCTAGAAAGAAAATACTATGTTCCTGCATCAAACGTTTATAAATATTTGCAATGAAGACTATAGTCTTTTTTCTCTAGTATCATTGTTATTTTGTTGTAGACGTTATTTTTGTTGTTTAAAAGGAATAATAGTGTTCTTATAGAACACTGTTTCCATTCGCTTCCAATATTCAACAGCTACAGATAAAAAGAAAACTGTTTCCAGTAAGAAATACCGAATCTTAAGTTAAATTACATACTCGCTGAGAACCAAAATTAAATTTTTTAGTCATAAGCTTTTTTACGGCTTGTATAAACATTTCCTGACCACTGCAATAAACGTAAAAATATTTTGAATTAAACTGTAAACATTTTTTGTCAAGCATTTTTTTCTTTACGGCAAGCACAACTGGTACCTGTTGTGATGGTGAATATTGTTTGTGACTAAGATTCTAGGTTTTCAGGTGAGAAGTATTGTTTGTTAAGAGAACAAATGTCATATTTTATGATTCAAAATATTTAACTGTTTGTTACAAACAACTTAACGCTTGGTCCTTTTTATCTCTTGTGGCAAACAGTTTAATTCTTTCGTAAAATAATTTTTTTTTTCGGTGCACAGACCGAATGCAAGCTTTGTGTCCCAAAATATCAACAACCTGCAGTGTTAAGGGACAACCATGATGTTGCTACAGCAGGTCACCTAGGAATAGCAAAAACTTCGGCCAGGATCTCTAGACTCTACTATTGGCCAGGAATTTTTAGAGATATTGCAAAAGATGTCCGCCAATGCAAAATATGTGCGCAATATAAAATTCAGCAACAGAAACCCAGTGGGCAAATGTACTCTATGCCAGTAGACAACCAATGGGAAGTCATTTGCCTAGATTTTGTAGGGCCATTACCGAGGTCCATGAGGGGCAATACGATGATGCTAGTCATGATCGACAAATTTTCAAAATGGGGAGAAGCAGTACCACTTCGAGTTGCAACCACCAAATTGGTAATACAAGCAATAAGGGAAACGATCATTAATCGATTTGGAGTGCCAAAAGTTGTGTTGTCCGACAATGGCACCCAATTCACCAGCAACCAGTTCAAGGAATTCATCGAAGAAATAGGTATGCGACAACGTCTCACCGCCCTATACACCCGCAAGAAAACCCTACCGAGCGAATCAACAGAGTGATCAAAACGATGATCGCCCAATATGTGCAAGATAACCACCGTACCTGGAATGAATTCCTCCCAGAATTCACGTTTGCCATAAATACAAGCAAACACATATCAACCGGTTTCTCCCCTGCTTTTCTTAATTTCGGAAGGGAATTAAGGGGCCCAAGGGAACCCGACATTCCCTCCAATGATATCGATGCACCTAAAGAACCGCTCCCAATAAAAGGAGAACTCTTGCGATCACTATATCAGCTGGTGAGAGATAATCTAGAGAAGACTACCGTGAGCCAAGGGAAATATAAATATTACAACCTACGTTGACGAAAGTGGAAACCCGGAATTGGAGAAAAAGTGTACAAAAGAAATAGAGTGCTCTCTTCAGGGGTAAATTACTACGCAGAGAAATTGGCACCTAAATATGAAGGACCATTTAAAATGGTAAAATTTATTGCACCAGTTATCGTCATCTTACACAAAGAAGAAGAACTAAACAAAAAGGGGAAAAGAATAACGGAATATCGAGCCCATATACGATATAAATACAAGATTTAAAAAGTTATCGACACCGAAACAACCGCAGCACATACGCAATCGTAGATGAAAGATACACTCCATGTGTAAGGCAGCCCACCGCACCTAAAAAGCTTTCAGCATCCTGCAGCAGGAAGCGACAGAGGATCGAAGTCCTGGCTGATGAATTGATAAGGCCACCACTCACCCCCGAACCAATGTTAAGCTCAAATGGCAGCCATCCGAGAAATGAAAGTAATGGCGGAGGAAAAGTTCAGGACAATCCGCACCGTAACACGCCATGCGGACACCACGGATGAAAAGATAACCGGACACGTTGCCCATCACTGCCAGGCACAACGGATACCCGACCTAGATGTAGTCAGACACCACCGCCGCAGAAGCACCAGGAAGGTCAGCCAGAGATACCCGCTACGCCAGGAAAAGAGTTGGCAATGCAACGGCATTGAAATGATCAACCCCCACCAATTTCCTGCACATCTGAACCCAACGTTCCAAAACGACCGGACCACAAACAACGCCAAGGCGTCGCAGATCCTTTCAAGGGGATAAATATACTGAGGCACCCCTTATTTAAGCCCACGCCGAAACGACAACGATTCCGCATTCGTATGGACCATTGGGAAGCATCCTCGCAACCACCAATGGTAAGACCGTGATGCTCACCTTCCGAGAGCAGACAAAAAGGATACTCCCACCATGGTCTCGCCGTCTACATTAAGAATGATGTTGCTTATTAATTCTTACCACAGTATGGACGCTGCTCAAACCCTTTTTTCAATTTTATGTGGTTCAAGTTTTCCGTAAATAAGCACATCATTCACTATTGTTTTCTTTATCGAAGCCCAAATTTGGACAGGGCTTCAACTTCTCCGGAATTTGATGCTCTGTCTGACTCCATCCAAAGAATTGTTTCCCTGTATCCTCACACTGAAATCGTTATTACGGGCGATTTCAATGTACACAATTCTTTGTGGCTTCTCCATTCGGGCCAGACAACACCCGAAGGAATGTGTGCTGAAATCTTTGCTGAGTTTAACCACCTACTCGAATATCGGACATTAATGGCCAAGCGGAAAATACTCTTTGACTTGTTTCTTACGTCTGACTCTGATAAATACACTATCAGTGTATTAACGCCTCTAGGCAGATGAGACTATAGTATTATATCTCCAAATTTCTCGTGTCAAATGTTTGATTCAAGCTGTAAAGAGGTTATCAGGGAAAAAGAATTAAAGTTCCGGTGTTTTAGAGCCAACCCAACTGAGGAAAACCGGAACAAGTTTAAACAAGCCAGGAAGGCCTGCAATGCCCATATTCGGCGGACCAAATTTTTACATGACCAAAAATTAAGGCAAAAAATACTGCAATGTAAGAAAGGCAGTAAGAATTTTTGGTCATTTGTAAAAGACATGAAGAATTCTTCTTCTTCCTCGGTCCCTACGCTCGTTGACAATGACAATCCAGTTATTAGCTCGCTCGCGAAAGCTAACCTTTTTGCTAGGCAGTTCGCCGCCAAGTCCAGAGGGAGTCCGCCGACCGTAGATCGAGTACCAATCTAGAGTACACCGCCGAACCCTCATTTTTTTTGAGAGAACTTAGATCGCAGAGTTGACGTGGGCTTCCAGGTTTTTAAAAGAAGTGTCCATGTCCACTGCTTTCTCAGTTGAGACTTAGTGTCCGCTGCAATCTCAGTCGAGAATTCCAAGTGTCCCAGTGTGAGGAGCGCGTAAGAAAAAATATGTGTGAGGACGGTGGGTTAAGGAGAAATATATATTTGCAAGAACAAAGCAAAAATAGAATTCAAATTGGAGAGAAACAGGTTTTCAAGTATAAAAAAATTGGTCAGCCACATTCAGAGGTTAAAAAAGTTGGATTTGCTCTAGACGGAAAGGATATGAAGGAAATCGCTTATCAGTTTGCCAAAGGACTAGGAGTTTCCCACCGTTTTTCAAACGTTGCAAATGCGGCTGGAAATGTTTGATTAACAGGATTCTTAAAACGTAATCCAAAGTTATCGCCACGGAGGTCGGAGGGGCTATCACTAGCCAGGGCCTAGGGAATGAACCGTGCGGACAAGGAGTTTTTCGACGTAGTGAAACGAATTTACGATGAACACGATTTGCTCAAGAACTATGGCAATATATATAACATGGACGAGACTGGAATCCAGGTAAAAATAACAAACCAGGAAAGGTGGTGGCTTCCAAGGGAGGTAAGAATGTGTACACCCTTCCAGTTCCGAAAAAGGAGAAAACGTCACTGTGATATCGTGCTGCAATGGAGAAGGTAACAAACCGCTAAAAACGTTTCTTTTTTTCACAGGAAGCGAAAACCTGGATGATTAATAACAAGCAAAAAAAAAAAAGAAACTAACGCGGTATGATGTTTCCAAATTGATTGGAAAAGCTTGGGGTAAGGCGGCCAATATATCCAATGAAGTTTCTGCCCTTAAATCTACAGGAATTTGTCCATTTGACCCAAATGCAATACCTGACCATTTTTTTTCCCTATCTGATGCCTTGTTAGAGCAAAACTTAATTGAGAGCAATCAAGAAGAGTCAGAACCACAACCAGGACCATCTGGACTCCAGGTACCACTGTCACAACCAGGGCCATCTGCCCTCCAGACAGAACCCCACCGGTTCCAGAGATATTTGACATTCCATTATAACCGCCATTTTCAATTAATTAAATTTTTATCCATATGTTTTTTTATTTTTGTATTCATATTTTCTCAGACATCAAAGTGGTAAGACGGACCATAAGACCATAATGGAAAGTTATAAAATCTTAAAAACTTATCGGGGGGATGAAAAGCAATTAGCTGATGGGTATGTCTATGTGGTGCATAGGAAGACGGATGTTCAGACTACGTGGAGGTGTGAGAAGTACAGCTCCCTTTAATGTTGGTTAAGAGCAGTCATGGTGTCGACAGAAGTCGTTGTGACAGTTGTTTACATGAGGGTGTGCTGAAGTATGGTTGTAATTTCCCTCGACATGAAGAGTGTGGAGGTGCATCAGACTTGTAGGCAG
>CAKKXW010000596.1:0-13678 GCA_920937365.1 Sphaerophoria rueppellii | reverse complement strand
AGTTACCAACAATTGAAAATTTCATAACATCTGTACATATATATGTCAAATTTTTTACCATATCAAAGAATACACATGTGAAGTTCTCAATTATAAGTAACAAATGTTTTATTTCCTTGAAGGTTTCCAGGTTGAAAAGCAAGTAATCTCAGTTCATATTACACATAACACAATACATGCCCTTTAAGAATTCGATTTTGAATATCTAGGCTTTGATAAATATTAAATTTATAATTGCTTTTTGTTGAAAAAAAGAAGGGCAGTAATTAACAACATCCTGAAAATGTATTTGGACCTTTGGAAGTTCCTTTATTTTGTAAACAATGAATATTAACTCTTGAAGTGTACACATAAGAAACTATACCATTTTTTAAACTGTATATATACATGTCTACAATACTTTAAAAGTTAACAACCATTGACGTACAAACAATTTTTTTGTTCACTATGGTGTATACGTACTTTTTTGATATAAACAATGGATGATTCATCGTATGGTTTGATTTTCAAAAGGTAATTTTGACAAATTACGTGTAACTTCTACCAAACAGCTTGCCAATGTCAATTTAATGTCCCTTTCAAGTTAATGGATGTCCATACAGGTCCAGAACAGAGTCCTGAGAGTATAGTAGCTGTAGCTGAGAGCATACGCGAAAACCGTGACGAATGATTTGTCACCGCTTTCAGCTGCTTGGCTTATCATATTACACAACTTTATATGTTTAACGTAAGTATATCAGCCTTGAAGCTCAATTTTCCATAAGTCGATTTTGCGTTCTTGCTAACTAATGCTCTCTTAATATTCTCTGACCCAACAGGGGCTCATCCAAAAAACTTTTAAGCCAACTCAGTCCATAGCTAAATGTCTCCATTTTCAATCGTTTATTTATCTTAGGTCCTCTGCAAAACATAAGTGCGCCTTTTGCGCAATAAATCGATCGGCGGGGACATATAAGGATTCCCATCACTCAACAATTGTGTGTTCTGGTTTTGAGACATCTAATTCTTGGTGTGATTAAAATTTCAATTAATTTTTGGCCTTTTTAGCAATTTATCTATGAATTAATATTCCAAAATATCTTTAATTTTTAATCGAAAAACATTGCCTTTGTATGAATATTATTTTGGCGGGCTTTATGGTTTTTTTTTTGTTTTCATTCGGCCCCCAACATGATGTCTACCTTCTCTCCTTGAGGGGACTAGTGCTAGGACAAACACAATATAAATGTCCCATCTTATGTCAACAACACGATCCTCACTACACTAGAGGTGTACGTCTGCTGTACTTGCGCGGTGTCTTCGGTCAAAATGAACATTTTGCATCTTAAACACAAGTATTATAGCCGTTACTTTATTATAGTCCATATACCTTGCTATATTACTGCCTACGGAGGGGTATTGAATAAAGAAGGTCCTCATTTGTTTATTTTGTACTTGGTGCTTGCAAATAAAACTCCCATTGACAGACAATATGGCGGCGATGAGGCTGTCTATATGGCATTCAATCCTGTCACTATGCGTCCCAACAAGAAAGCACTAACTTTCTCAACTCAATCCATCTGGCGTCCTGTCTGAACGTAAGTTTCTGTATATGTAAATCGTTTCTTTTGTCATTCTCTTCGGTCGATGTTGTTGTCGTCTTTAATACAGGCCGCCACCGCCGCCGCCGGACCTAGCTCGCTCCCACAATCGTTGACTTGACAATATAAAAAAAAGCGAAATAAAAATAGACTTGTCGTGGAGCCGACGGCAATTGGGATAAAGAAGCCACGTTTTCTCAGTGTTTACAGTGCCATTGAAGAAAAAATGTTTGCAAATTGTACACAAATAAAGAAACGAAGCGACTTGTATCACAACAGGATTGTTGTGTATCGGCGAAACATGATTGGTATGGAAATGCCAAAGACTTGAATTGACGTTTCTTGCGATTGCGTTTCAAAAACAAAGACCTAGTAAAAGAATAGAAAAAAATCACACGAAATATGTACAAAAAAAAGCTATAAAGGCTGTTTGAAGCAATTAAAAGACAGCGCAACGATACGAAACGACCACCGACAACGTGATGGATGAGAATATGCTCGTTTTGTGCAATCAATAAAAAATGCGTGTTTGTGTACCTACTCGAAAAAATGAAACAAGATAAAAGGAACAAGGACAAGCAATCGAAATTTGAAAAGATAAAAACAAGGAAAACAATAAATTTCTGTTAATTCTCAAACTCGCATAGGAAACCTACAGCGTCGAGTGTCGTTAGTGAGTTTTATATTGGCATATGGATTTCAAAGGGGATTTGAAGTTGTCCATCTTCAGACAAAATGACATGCTTTATTAATGTTTCTACAAAAGCTAATATTATTTTATTATTTCTGCATCCAACTTCTTTTATAAAAACATCAAGCAAAGTTTGAAAAATACTTAAGAGCTCTTTTGCAGAATATTTTTAAATTAATTTCAATATTATTATGAAATATTTAAGAACTAAGAATAAATGTGTTGTTTTTAGTAATTACATCTTTTTTTCACACTATCAGATAAGGTCGAAGAGAGCTTAAGGCAAGCCACATCTAACGACCATTAGTCTTTAACCCAGAAAACTGTGTTAACAGACTGGCTCATCACTTAGTGCCAGTGTTGGTTGTTAGTAGGCAATCTTAAGCAAACGAACAAGAAATGACAAAATTATATAAATACAAACAAATAAAAAACAGTACATGAACTGACAACAATTAAAACAATTAAAAGCGTGTCACACAGTGTGTCTTATTAATATGAAAGTCAATAAGATCCGTATTATAATTCAAAAGCCTACTCATCCTTGTCAAGGGCTCATCGCTCATTCGTCCTATGTCTCGGGACTTTAATTAGATAGATGCTGCAAAGGTGATAACCTCCTCACTATATCACTAAGAAGATCCGGTGCATCTGTGACGCCTGTTATGAGTTGATGAAGGAAAACTATATCATTGTTGGTCCTTATTTGAGACAAAGTGTTGCGGTAAAATTTACCAAAACAAGTTTCATCTTCCCTTTACTAACTATTTTCTTTGCGATCCTAAAATTCTTGAAGAGTTCAGTAGAATCAGCCAGTGACCTGCTCTTCTAGCATTTTAGGAACGTAATCCCACAGGTTCCTTTCATAGAAGTGTGCGACAGGTGGTCCACACCAACGAATTGTGTGAAAGGCGGTCCACAGATATGATAGACTTATCCTTGGGTTGAGTGGAAAAGGCATGAAGAAATAACCCATGCCCAACGATGCGTGAATTGTTATCGAGCCAACATAAAATTAGTATGGCCGAGTGCCCAACCTAAATAGTTCCAAACACGTAAGAAAGATTATACAAGGCCTATTTCTCTTAAAGATTTTCGCGATGGTGGTTCGAGTTGTAAATTTGACACAACCGAACCGATTCCTTAAATTTCTAATTCTTCGTAAAGTGTGTCCTCTTAAAATTGACAAATCTAATGGTTCGGTAAAGCGCTTCTCGAATTCTCTCCAATCGTAAGGGAATTGACAGAATGGGGCTGACTTCTTCCATTAGTTGCGGAGTGATCGTATCACTCTTCGTACGAGACCGCGTGCGATGAATGCTTCATGGTTTCTCTGTCGCACACCCCAGTCTTATGGACGGAGGAAAGTGTAGGACCGAGACAGAACTTCACCACGCTAAAGGTCAGAGTGGGTAGGCCTTAGGGCCAAGTGACCGGAAAAGCTTCAGCCACCATATTTTTGTGAGTTTTGTCGGTCTCTTTCAGTAAGGATCTGAAAACGTGCAAACGAGTGAAAAGAAAGTTCGAGGAGCCATGTTGGAGAATTTTTGGGAATTTTATCTGAGAAAATTTTGTTTGAACATTTGTGGAAGAAGAGGAAACACTTTGATTGGAATTGGAAAATTAAGTACAAAAGCTAACTATTTTGTCGGTTTAAGTTGATTGATTTGTGTCTTTTACTTTCTGCCTTGTAGTTTCTCTCTTTTCGTGTCCCTGGGCACAAAATCTGTTCTCGTGTAATTTTTTTGCTTATTTTAATCGCCCTAAAACTTTC
Source organism: Sphaerophoria rueppellii (assembly GCA_920937365.1). Lineage (NCBI taxonomy): Eukaryota > Metazoa > Arthropoda > Insecta > Diptera > Syrphidae > Sphaerophoria > Sphaerophoria rueppellii. Next base: position 9,633 of record CAKKXW010000596.1, on the reverse strand, counting down.
GAGAATCGACCCTCTGTCTCATAGAAAGAATCTTTGTAAAAATGTTTTTTCTGTCGAAAAGATCTGGGTTTTTAATCCAGGTGACAGCCAAGGTTTTCCAGGCAATAAATCCATCTAACTTCCTCAAATAGCGTTATCTCATTAATAATTTTGAAGATATTTTCAGGTTTTCCGTCGTCTTTGGTTTTGGCAAACTTCCGTTGAAAAAGTTTCCTGGCGCCCATTTTTGAAATTGAGTACGCCCCTGTACTTCAATTTCTTTTTAATCAACTAGTTTCGATATCATTTGATATCAATTTAATTTTAATCACCTCGATCAAAACTGTTTAATTAAACCGGACCCTTAATTGAGCTACCGGTGTAGCAGCACTTGCATTGCTGTCTTATTGGATTCTTCCACCACAAAACGCCACACGACCTGACATTTCCCTCTTGTTTGAAGTTTGACATTAAAAATTAAATTTCCATTCCGCGGCACATCGGATGTGTGTATTTCGTTTTGTCTTATATTATTAATTGAAAAAGTTACTTTTAATCGTTTCGATATTGGATAGGAAATCCAATATCGAATTATAAAAATATAAGTCGGGTCGTGCGTTTGTGTGGGAAAATCGCAACAAACGTTTGCATTTGAAGAATTGATCCTCTATCCTCATAAGAAGGAATATTTTGAAGATCATGCCATTGAATACCTTTTAACGCAAAACGAGTAAAACTACGTTGCAGCGATTCTAGCCTGTCAATATGAACGTCATAATCTGTGAAGCATATTCAAGATGCGGACGAACAAGGCAATTATAATGAGAAAGGGTGAAGTTAGGATCAAGAAATTCGTTTGACCACCGCTTAACGAACCCCAACATAGAATTAGCTTTAATTTAAATTTTGTTAATGTGCTCTGTAAAATCTGAATTCGGTGTAAAAAGAACCCCTAGGTCCCTTACTTTAAAAACAGGAGAAAGAATATGCTGAGATATAAAATACTCATGACTTGAAGATGCTCGTTTCGTAGATTTAAACTGTTCGTATTTTACCATATAGAAAACCTGCTTATATCATTTTGCAGAAGAATGCAATCATTGATAGATGTAATTTTCTTAAAGATCTTCATGTCATCTGCAAAAATAAGAATTTCACTGTCATGAAAACATAACGGTGCATCATTTATTGATAAGATAAAGAGAAGATGTCCTAAATGACTACACTGTGGAAGACCATATTTAGCAGTAAAAGTCTTCGAAAACATGTCTCTGAATTTAACTTGATAAGTTCTATCTTCAAGGTAAGAAGAAATCCATGAAACCAGCCCAGGGGGAAAACCTAATAACTGTATTTTCAACTTGAACCGTTTTCAACATACTGAATCTTGAAAAAAGAAGTTCGAACAAAATTTTAAAAGAATCCAAAGATCGTAACACAATATATTAGAAATGCAATCTCAGGAAAAGAGAATAAATTGGACGCCTTATGAGTTGAACAAAATAAGGTTCTATGGGCGTGCTGTTTTTGAACATTACAAAAAATATCTTGAGACTGACTCTTAGAAAACACCATTCTTTCATTTGAAGATGTTAAAAGTTATTATTTATATTTGAAAACACTGTATTTTAGTTTACCTTTCAGTAATTTGATTTGAATTTTACTTTACTTTTGTCGTCTTTATCTTCTAGAAGAAAATCAAATCAATTACATTTTTTTCTTTCAATAATCAAGTCACACAAATTTATAAATTTTTATTTAATAAAGATTTGTTTATAATTACATTATAAGACAATAATTGTCATACCTATATTTTTGTTCTTGTCTGGAGCCCCCATTGTTAACATAACCATTGTCAAGTTAAAACCTTCGATTGCTCAACAGGTCATGGGCCCAAAAGTGTTCAACTGAATATTACAGATAATTGAAAGATAACATCCGAACTGAATCTTCCAAGCCAACTTGTCAGTCAATCGTCATGGACACCGTCAAATCAATTTTGGATACTCTGTCGGAAAACTTACAAGGAAATGTTAACTATGGCTCATGTAGGTTCAAATTATATTTAGTTTTGAAATCGAAGGATCTCTTTCCAGTAGCAGACACAGCTGAGCTTCTTTTGTTCAAGAATGGAGCAAAAAATATCTTGAAGCACAAGCTCTGAATGAACTGAATGTAAGTAGCAACATTGCTATAAAAATTTCAAATTGTCGGACAGCATATGAAATGTTAAATAAATTAGAATAACTGTATGGTAAAAAGTCAGATCTTACTATTGAGGGTTTGCAAAGACAATTTTTAATTTCAATTATGACACAAATAAATCAGCTATAGAAAACTATACGAAAATTCAACAATATGCCGAGGAACTCGCTGCTGAAGGTGAAGAGATAAAAGAGAGCTGGATCAGGACATGGGTATTTTGCCTCCCAAACTCCATCCTTTTATTTTGTTAGTGGTGTAGGTGTTGACAAATGTCTGACAACAATGTTTGAACGTCTGCGACTCGAATATGACAGATTAACGCAGTCAAAAGAATCTGATGAGTTTGTTGCCCAAAAGGCTCTTATGTCAAAGCAAAACTCAAAATTTTCAAGATCATCACTGTCAGGAAATTCATCAGCTGAATGCTTTGAGAGCGGTATGAAGAGACATGTCAAGAAATATTGCAGAAACACCCCATGTGCAAAATATTTAGACTATTACAAAAAGAAATACTCGTGCAACAAGTGTAAGTCAAAGAGAAAATCCGATTAATAATAAAGATAAGTCTACAAATTCAAACCGTCGTGCATTTATGACTGTTCATCTTACAACTGCAAATGTAGACAAGTCGGAAGCACTAAATGGTACAAAATTATTTTGAAAGAAGTTCTCTGTGTACCTTCACTATTCTTTCCGTAACTCAAATGCTCGACAAGGGCTATTTGCAGGTTGTTGATTCAAGTGGATCTTTATTTAAAACATCAGATCAAGAAATGACTGTAGCTGTTTCAGAGCGTGATGGAAACTTGTTCAAGATGATGTTTCGTCAGGAATCAAATGAAAAAATGTATGGTGAGTGCATCAATTAAAACATGGCATGAAAGACTCGCCAACTTAAACATTAAGTACGTCCGAGATATTTTAAACAAACATAAAATAAAATATATCGATGATTGGAATGATAAAATTTGTACTGGATGCGTATATGGCAAACAACATCACATTTAACATCCAATAAATCCGAAGGTTTCTGGAAATGTTTTGGAATTGATTCATGTTGACTTGTGTGAAATGAATATTTCTTCTTTAGAAGGAGCCAAATACTTTCTTCTCATAAAGGATGATTTCTCACATTATCGAACAGTTTACTTTCTCAAATCGAAAAATTAGGCACCTGAAAAACTTAATGCTTTCATGAAAATGGTAGAAAATCAATTTGAAAAGAAAGTGAAATGTTTGCGATCTGACCATGGGGAAATTAATGCCGATACGAAAAGAGTCCTGAATGAGCTTGATGTGTTTCACACTACATAATTTAAATGTTTACACCCCACAAAAGAATGGGAGAATCGAGAGAGAGATGCGAACTGTTGTAGAATCTGCCAGGTCAGTAATACATGCACGTGAGTTAAATGAAAATCTATGGGCTGAAACAGTGAACTATGCTGTGTTCTCCATTAACAAAACTGGAACAAGTTCTTGCTGAGGTAAAAGTCCTGCCGAACTTTTGTTTGGAAGAAAAGTTAACATTACAAAACTGAAAACGTTTGGATCTGACTGTTATGTTTTGAAACATGTTCACAAGCGATTTAGGTTAGACTCAAAAGAAGTCAAAGAAAGAAATATTTGTTGGGTATGATTTTGATTCCCCAAGTTATAGAGTGTACTTGCCTGATGAACCAGATAATACAAGCTCTGTCTCACTCTTTTCGATAAAAAAAACTTGCAGTATTTCTACAAATATTGAATCGGTTATAGGCACCCGAAATGAAAATTTAGTAGGAGACTATGATGAATCCAGATTTGATAGTTTAAACTATGAAAGTCCTGAAGAAAAGAGCCAAGAAATTCAAACACCATACAAAGTGCAACCGCTGCCTGAAGCAAGTACTATACTCAGTCATTAAATGAAATAAATTCAAATGGTCGAAGCCTACGTGATCGTCACACCTTGAAGAAGCCAGAAAAATTTAATTATCATGCTTTTGGAAAATATTTAGAAAACGAACCAAATGTTGCTATGATTTGTGAAGTAGAGGATATTCCTGTGTCTGAAGCATTGAAGAATGAAAATTGGAGAAAAGCCATGACTGAAGAATTTACGGCTCTTACCAAAATGAAAACCTGGGACTTAGTCAAGGCACCAGAAGACATCAAGCCTTTGACATGTCGTTGGATATTACGTCAGAAAAATGATGGTCGATACAAGGCTAGACTTGTAGCCAGAGGTTTTGAACAAAAGGAAGGAAGAGACTATACCGGTACATATAGTCCAGTTGTTCAATTCATCAATGTGTCAATTTGTCTGATCCTTAGTTTCGCTGCATCCACTAACATTAAATTGATGACTTTTGATGTCAAGACTTCATTTTTTTTTTTATGGAGATCTACATGAGAAAATATTTATGTATCAACTGGAAGGCTTTCATGATGGTACAAACGACACATCTGCAAGCTTAACAAAAACCTGTATGGCTTGCAACAATCTCCTGAAAACTGGAATGACAAAATAAAAATGTTTCTAAAAATAATTGGACTTGAAAATACCGATTATGATCTGTGTGTTTTTTACAATGAAGACAGAAGTATGATTCTTGCATTGTTTGTTGACGTAAGATTGGTTGCTGCTAAAAATACTGAAGACATACTTACAGTTCTGAAAAGATTGAATCAGGAATTTGAGGTAACAGTTGATGCTGCTCGTGAAGGTCGATTATCATATTTGAGTATGCAGATACGAGACAGTGCAAACGGTATTTTTGTTAATCAACCAAAGTAAACCGAGAAAATCCTACAACGATTCAAGCTCAATTTTGAGCTGTTTCTACTCCAATGGAACGTTGTATGATGACAGATGAAGAAACACCTTATCGCGAAGCCATAGGAAGTTTGTTGTATTTGTCTATAATTTTTCGTCCTGATATAGGTTTTGTCGTAAGTTATCTGAGTCGATACTGCAACAATCCCATGAAAAGTCACTGGAAGATGGTCACACGTATATTCCAATATGTGCAAGGAACAGTTAATTGTGCTATATTGTTTAATCGAGTCAAAAAATTATTTGCTTACACTGATTCTTATAATGGAGGAGGTACTGCTACACGACATCAAACAAGCGGTGTTCTTATCTTCAGAAGAGGTCTAGTTTTCTGGTATTCACAAAAACAACGTCTCCTTCTCCTTAAATGGTTTAGAGAATACAATTGCTTTCATTGTTTTCGAATTTTAGCTATGCGCCGTAGGCCTATATATCCTTAAAAATATCACCTTACTTGTAGGCATGTTAGTCTGCTGTACTCCATCACAATAAAACATTCAAGCAAATTTATCTTATCGGATTAAGAAACTGATTTAAATCAGTCACTTAATCTATCGTTTAATTCAGACACCATTAATGCCACTCATATATTTTCTAGAAGCAATATCTTTCCATACCTTATTTCCCTCCTGCACCATACTAACAGTGTATTATACTCATAGCAAAACTTAACTTCCTCGATGAAAATTTCAATGACAAATAACCATTGCTCACACACTTGTTAGGCTTAAATTTTATTGCCAATAAAATTTGACCTCCCACTTTTATCAAACTAATCCAGAAAAAAGAACACAGTCCTTTCCCGTCAGATAGCTCCCCCACACTATAGCCACAAAAACCGCACACTATCCAACAGCCACATCCAATATACCGTCAAACGATTCTGTCCCATAAACATTATTTTAGATCAGATCAAATGACCTAAACTCCACATCCGGCATCTATAAAATCACTATTTGGTCACATATTATTTTTGTTTTTTTTGGAAGTTTATATAACATAATATGACTTTAGGCATGGAGATCCAAGCCAAGACAACCACCATCACTACCGGTCGTCCCATTCTAGGGCCACTATTTCCGCCCGTCCGCACTACCGCCGGCCGCCGCCATCGTTGTGGCACCACCACCACTCCGACCAGCCGATGGCGAGGACCGAAATCAAAACCAAATTAAAAGTAAAGCTCAGCAATAAATCTGAATCTGGAAAATCTCTGTGGTAATCCGTTTCCGATCGTAAATTAAATAATGTTTGCCAAAGAAATCGGTCCTTGTTGAAAACTGAGGAGAAGAACGTCCAGTGAATGTTGTCCACAAGAACGAAAACAACGACGAGGATGACGACGTGGACGACAACACGAACGCACTAAGTTAAGGCCGATGAGATGGTCTGGCCCTGGTTGGGCCTTTTTTCTTCCTTTCCTCCTTCAGAGGAAGAATAAATTGCAAAAATTACTATTGATTTGGCAATGTAATATGGAAGTTCATCCGCTGGCTGATTGTGGTTGTCTCCAGATACCAACTTATTCCTCTCTTGAGCCCTGGATCCTCATTCTGGATTCTGACACGGTGGTGGTCGGTGTAATAAAAAACACTCCTCGTCTCCTGTGAAATTTACAAAAAAAACTATGTGCCATGTTACATTTTCTTTGGAACTCTTCCATCATTACAACTGCATGTGTGAAGGAACACGCTGGGTCTGGGTCGACTGGCATCAAGTGTAATATTTGTAAGCCTGACACAACATGCGGTATCCATCTGAGCCTTTTATACGTCCGTCGATATGGTTAAAGGAGGTTCAAAAATACCTCTTTGTCGTGTTTAACAGCAGCGACGGATAGGCGTGGCATGGCGGTAACGTCAGTGGTTCTCAGTGCCTTGGTTGTCGTCTTCGAACCAGTTTTCCTGTGTTCAAAAGCAAAAAAAAGGCCATAAAGAACGATTTCGGTTCATTATTAATATTGAGCTTTTATGGCTTATCGTCCGCCGGCCAGGCATAACCAAAAAGGTCATGCCTCGATGTGTTTGCCACACACCCGGCCCCACACTGCCGTTCTTGGACTTTTTGCCAATGAGGACGAGCCGTCCAAAAGGACATAAACACATAACAACACCAATAAAAGTTACTTTTTAATCATATCTAAAGAACATGATAAAAATGGAGCTGAGTTAGAAGTTTGAGCACGCATTTTGCTACTACTACCCTTCATATACATATTTACACGAAAGCATATTTATTTATACACATGTACACACACACACTAACACATAACACATTTATAGGCCTTCCAATCAGTTTTTCTTGTTCAATCATATTTCATAAGGGAAACGGGTAAAGTTTAAATTGAATTTCTTATAACCCAAATGATTTTCTGTCATGGCATAAGGATTTTGAAAGTTAGGCACATAAATTTATGTATTTTAGTGATTGCTTACACAAAACTGGTCATCAAGAGAGTTTGTTTTCTTCTTGAGGGTTATGTGAGAACGTGAAGAAAGAAATCGTCCAACAAAACTATACTATACTACATTTATGACAATGTTGGGTCTATTGATTTTTTTTCGCGCTTTTTTGTATTCAAAAGTTTTTCTGTTTGTTGTTGAAATAAAGTAACTTTTTGGGAATACTGAATCATTAAAGAATCATATCTTGTGAAGATTCCTGCTGAATTTATATTTTATGGACTAGTGGGTGATATTATCGATTCCTATGACGATTTGCCTTTTTAAAGGCTCTTAGCAACATTACAAGACGTTCGATGATGCTGAGGAGTCTAGCATGGAGGATTTTGACGATATCCTGGATAGAGCCTACGGACACTGTCCAGAGTACAAGGTTAATATCGTATTCGGAGCAGTGATGCCAGATGAGATTTTGAAAATACCACTATGTTAACAAAACAAAACCACTAGACGAAAAAAAAAAACACCATTTGAACAACTTGCAAAACAACTTGTTCAGTCAAATTTGGCCGAGCGCAAAGAGCTGGCTCTGAGATCTCTGAATGAAAAAATTAACACGTTTTTTTATATGAATGAGTACGTATACCTTTACATTGCACCTTTACACGGCGAGTATTTGCTGTTGTACTAATGAAGTGCAAAAGAGTATAAGACAAAGAAGGCTGACGGATGGTTGAATTGCCTGAGATGTTTTTTTCATTACACAGTACCCAACGCAGTAATCAAGTGCGAATAAAGCTCTCCAAATCAATTTATCCGTCGAAAGTCGAATTCAATTTGTATGGCAATTGTTACATTAAACGTCGCAAAATGATGATAACATTCGAGTAGCGAAATAATTCTTCTTAACGCGCGCCACCAGCGCTGTCTTCGTTTCAATAACTGAAAGTTCTTTCGCCGGTGCGTGTCGGGATAACTCGATGCAAGTTGAGGTTGATTGCCAACAAAAAGAAACAGGTTAGTAAAGCGTTGAACGAATACTTTATTACATGATGGAATTGAAAATCTTACAAATCAATCTCCAACACAGTAAAGCCGCCAGCGCTAACCTAGCCTACCTCATGGCGAGTAGACAATACGATGTAGCCCTTATACAGGAACCCTGGGTATCAGGAGGCAAAATTAAGGGCCTACACTCAAAAGAACTTCTGCTGTACAAGCCCAACCTTGACAGCCAAAACAGTAATCCCAGAACTTGCATAGTAGCCAGGAAACAGTCTAATCTTTTTCTTCTGACTACTTACAGCAATATTGACCAAACAGCGGTAAAACTGGAGCGAGAAGGGCTCCCATCGCTCATTCTCTCATCCACATACATGCCGTACGACAGTACAGAAGGACCACCAGCTGATATCACAAACCTATTGATATCCTTTGCAAGTAAGAACAAGTTTGATGTAGTCGTAGGGTGCGACTCCAACTCACATCATGTGCAGTGGGGAAGCGCCGATACTAACACAAGGGGCGAGTCCCTTTTTGAATACATTATCGATAACAACCTTCTAGTAGCTAACAGAGGTAACACTCCCACTTTTGCTACAAAAAACCGTAAGGAGGTACTTGATATTACCCTAACAAGCAACTCAGACACTTGTCAGGTAGAACAGTGGAAGGTACTAGACGATGCATCTTTCGCAGATCATCGTCTGATTGAATTCTGTATCCCTGTCTTTAAGCAGGAAAGCAAGCCTTTTAGAAATAACAGACGCACCGATTGGTACGTCTTCAACAGTGAAATTAGTAAGAACATAGGTCAGCTTAGTACTGATACAAATCTTAATACAGTTAGTTTAGATGAATTAACTGTGGAATTCACGGGAATTCTGCGGAACACCTTTGACAAAAGCTGTCCACTCATTACAACGGCGAAGAAATACAATAAACCGCCCTGGTGGACCTCTGAGCTTAGTAACATTAGAAAAGAAACAAGGAAACTTTTCAATAGGGCTAAACGCACTAGACTAGAGAGCGACTGGGAAAACTATAAAACCAGTCAAAGAAAATTCAAAACTGAAACTCAAAGAGCGAAACGTAGCTCTTGGAGAAACTTCTGCAGTAGCATTGAATGTACAAACCATTCAGCGAGACTAAGGAAAATACTCTCCAGAGTAAGCACACCCATAGGCTCCCTAAAAGGACCTAATAATCAATGGACAGAGTCCTGTCAAG
>CAKKXW010000594.1:0-13275 GCA_920937365.1 Sphaerophoria rueppellii | reverse complement strand
AAACAAACAGCGCATGAACTAACACAAATGTACAGCTGGTGCGGAAACTAGAAAGTGGAAGTTTAATTTTGTTTTTGTTTCAAAGATTGGAAATCTATTCGTCTCTTATACATTATTTTGTGCGTTTTTAACTGGAAGATTGTCGGTGTCGTTCTCGTACTAAATATTATTCTATAATATTTTTGAATTAATAGGGGTATTCACGTAAACGCGGAAAACCCATAGAAACCGTAGAAACCGTAGAATTTTCTATCGGAAGAAATGAACTGTCAAAATTTGTATGGGAAATATTTTCTGCAAATCGTACAATTTTATCTCACAAATTTGAAGCAGAAACTGCAGAAAAAACTTGATAAAATTTATGACGTTTAATTTGGCGCTCATTTCATCTTTTTTCCAACTGAACTGACATAAGCGGGAAGTTCTCGTCAAATTAAATAAAAAAAAAAAAAAAATCACTCAGAATCAACAAACAAATGAATGAATGAAATGAATTTTGTTTTAAAACTACTTCTTGGCATCTTGAAGAGCAAAAATTAAAATGAAGTTAGAATAAAAAAAAAGAGTCACTTTAACATAAATTATCGAATGACGTGAATTGAACAAATTCACTTTGACGTATAACAAACAGCTGTTTGTAAACAAGGAAAAGTGTACGCAACTATTTTCTGCTGGGGTGTTCATTTAAATCTTTTGCGGAACTTTCTATTTTTCCGCAAAGTAGAAAATTATCTCGTTACGTGAATACCCTTAATATTTTTGTTATTTTTTGACATTGTATTTTATGTTTATTTGCTTGAAGGATAAATTAAAGCCCAAAAATTGATTTAAACATACACAAAAATTGTTTTAATTATCGAGGGGAATTTGTGGGGAATGTCACTATAGCAAAAGGGGAAAAAGAGGAATTTTCAAACCAAGAAAGGGGAATTCCTGCTGAAAAATCTGGCAGCTCTGTTCACTAGGTATATAGAAAATCTTCGAAGTTCCTTGCCGTGGCGAGAAACCTTAGCGTTACCGCTAGTCTCTTGTTTTGACAGATTGTAATTCTAAGATGAGTGCATTTTTTTTTTTTTTTTAATTGACGAATGTTACTTATTACCAGCAAATAGCGTTATATGAGCGATGACATACGAAATAAAGTTTTTGTAGTCTTCTGCTTCTGAGAGCTGAATTTCTCGAACCAAATTGCTTTGTTCGGAACATTTTCTCTTCGAATTTTTTGTTTTGTTGCCAAGCAGGGCTGCCGTTTCAAATTTTTCATAGAGGAGTAATTTCCAGTTCTAGAGGGGAGTATTTTGCTATTCAAGGGAGTACACAAACAAAAACCATTTTTTCTTTAAGTAACACTTTTTAAATGGGTAGAAGAAAAAAAATCGAGTTTTGACAGCTTTTAATTTAACTTATGAATGTACCCTTCCACTAGTTTGCTCCATTCTGACATACGGATCAATTGTTTGGTGGTCTGCCCGAGACAAAATATATAATATCGATAAGCTAAAAAGCATTCAAAGAACTACCTGCATTGGTACTACGGGAGCAATAAGATCTTGCCCTACTGATGCAAGTCATTCTGAATCTTTTTCTCATCGACCTTCATATTTACGAAACAGTCTCTTGTGGTGCTTTAAAACTGAGAGAATCGGGTATGTGGACTGCAAAGCCTTTTGGTCATAGTAAAATTCTAAATCTATTACCTAAAGAAATAAAACTAGAACCCTCTGACTACACGTTACCAACCCTAAGCTTTGGAAGTTTGAAATTAAAACTAGGCAAAATTGGAAAATTAATAGCTTTACAAAGAATTTGGACATCAAAGTTTACACTGATGGTTCCAAGTTGGAACTCGGTATTGGGGCTGGTGTCTTCTCCGAAGAACTGGGTATTAAAAAATCATTTAGACTGCCCGACAGATGTAGCGTTTTTCAAGCTGAAGTTCTAGCGATTAGGAAAGCATGTAGGATTCTATAACAAGCAGTCAAATTTGACGAAATTATATAAAAAAGTTTGCAATCATTGTTGATAGCCAAGCAGTTATCAAGGCTTTAAACAGCAACCTGACTAAGTCCAGAATCTTTAGAGATTGCAAGCAAGAGCTCGCAGGTTTTAACGACAATATAAAAATTAATCTAGTCTGGGAACCAGGGCACAGCGACATTCAAGATAATGAAATCGCTGATGAACTGACCAGGACGGGATCAAGCCTTTAAATATCTCTTGCTGAGGAAGTTAGGATTCCCTTAGGAGTCATGAAAACGGATATTGAAAACCTTTTTCATAAGGCAGATACTGCCCACTTACGACCACAATCGTACCAAGAAACTTCTGAATAAACCTAGGTCAGACATTGGCAGAATAGTTGCAATTTGCACAGGCTACTGGCCGGTCGGACAACATGCCTTCAAGCTTGGTATTCACCACAATGATACGGCTCTGAGGGAAACACTCCAGCACTTTTTGTGTGAGTGCCCGGCCCTTCTAAATGCCAAAACAATGGCTTTGGGTGCTCCCTTCTTACGTGAGCTTAGCGAACTCGCAAATATTAAGATTAGGAACTCCAAATCTTTATTATGAACTGTACTGTGCATATCTCTTTAAAGTTTTTTCTTTTTGGGTAACTTCGAGTTAATGGTATCAAAACGGCGCAATTGAAGCGCCATTCTAACCTACCTGCCTAACCTTTCACTAATGAATCACTAAACATTTTCACTATGGTAAAATTCACCAATGAACAAAGTCTGCTTTCTGCTGAAATTCGGCATCAATGACTACAAATTTAAGAGCGTTAGGTCGTAATTCTCGCCCTAGTAGACCGGGGGAGGAATCGTGTAAGCTGATTTTAGATAGTTGACAGTTCAATTCAGGAAAAAAAATAAGATAAAATTTAATGTCAACTATCAGCTAACACGATTCCACCCCGGCAATAACAAGTCGAGTGGAATTATTTGAGTGATTTTGTCGCTTCCGTTTTGGCGTCCGTTGCATATGATCCAAATAAGTCAATTTCAATTCTATGGCGTTTAAAATGGTAATACAAGCCACGAGTTACCTCAAGAAATGGACGGGTCGATTGCCCGCCTCGTTCGTGCGATTTAACACCCCTAGACTGGTTGTGTTCGCTTAAATAATGATAGAAACAAATATGTAAGCCCGATAGTGAATATATTTTAATTTTATAATATTCCTTTAAGAATCCAAGCCAAGGGGAGTATTTTCGAGTATAGCGGAGTACGGGAGTACACTGAACGACGTCAAAAAAGTATTCAGACAAATCGATGCACTGCTGTGCGATTTCTTTAACATCGTTCTTGAGAAGATTATGTCAATGGCACTTTTGTGAGAATTGAGACAAAAGCGGAAAAAATGGGTTTAGCGGTAAATGTGGGAAAAACGAAGGAAGGAAATCCAACACCAACGGCTCGGACAGAACGTCACAATAGACGCATACAACTTCGAGGTAGTAGAAGAGTTTGTGTACCTAGGCTCCGTTATAAACACCAGCACCGACATCAGACGAAGAATAACTCTTGCTAATCGCTGTTACTTTGGGCTAAGAAAGCAATTGAGTAGAAAAGCCTTCTCTTGAGCAACTAAGGTAAAATTGTATATCACCCTCTTCATCCCAGTCTTGCTGTATGGTGCAGAAGCATGGACCCTGACAAAATCCGATGAAAGTGCCTTAGGCTGCTTCGAGAGGAAAGTTCTTCGAGTCATCTTTTGCCCCGTGTGCATTGAAGAGGAATGGCGAAGAAAATATAACAGCGAACTTTACGGGTTGTACAACGACATGGACCTAGCCAGAAGGGTCAAGGTCCAGAGACTCAGATGGCTCGGTCATTTAGAGCGGATGGACACCAATGCTCCGGCCTGGAAAGCCTTCGACTATATTCCGAAATACGTAGGAGGATTGGAATACCGTGACTCAGGTGGTGCGCTCAAGTGGAAAAGGACCTCAATCAACTTGGAGTGCAAAATTGGAGACAGCTAGCTATGGACCGAGTTGGCTGGCGGAGACTGTTGATTGAGGCCCAAGTTCACAGCGGACTGTAGCACCACCTTAAGTAAGTATAAGTAAGTTAAAATGACAAAATCGTTTACATTCCTTATCACCAAGAAATGTATAAGAGTTTATTTGTGAAACAATCCGTCCACACGACACCAACTTTGATTCCGACTTCTATTAAATTTTGTCTGCGCGACAAGTTTTCATTAAGTCGGTAAGATTTTATACAACATGATCGTATGCAAGGCTGTACAAACAAAAGTCTGGAAGTCTTTACCGTGTAAACCACATACGTGTAAATCGAAGATCCTTAACCTGTTTCTACAAAAAAAGAGCCAGTTTTTTAGCTTTATTTTCTTTAATGAAAAATGATTCCTTATGAAATTCCAGTAAATAGTTATAATTAAGCTCACATTACAATAATTATTTGCATAAGATCGAGATCCCTTATCAGATTGAAAACTTCATTAAGCTTCATCAACAGGCTCTACTGGGGCATCATCAACGTCCTCTTGAGGATTTAAAACAAGGTCAGGAGTTTCAATTGGCAAGGCTACACTTCGAGAATTTGGTGCAGTTATACTAATATCAGCACATCCCTTAAAATTTTCCTGGGGTCCGCAACCTTTTGCACCACTGCCATCTTCACAATATCCCCAATTGTTTCCTGTTTGGTGTAAATTGGTTAAGACAAACATGTTTACTGTCAGTCAGATCTATTAAGGACAAACCAACCTCCTTGGTAGTTCCATCGCAGAACACAATGCTTACAACTTAATCCTTCTGGAAGGACTATAGTTGCGTTGACCCAACCAGTTCTGCTTCCAATATACAATTTGTCACCTCCATCCGCTAGTTTTATGCGATACTTATTGAAACAAGCCTCTGACTCTGCACCAAATTCATCCAAATTACAAATATTGAAGTAAAACAAACCCAAGTGATTTGCTGTGATTCGTATGCCTAAATATGCTTGAATTTCATTGACATAACGCTTGACAATGACTCCTTGTCCATAGGTTCCACCAAGTTCATTTGGCCGAGGAGTTGGTTTGCTATAGTCATCGCCGCACAAACCGCACTTACCACCATTAGTGCCCCACATGGTCTTTTTTCAAATAAAATTCATTAAAAAATGTCAAATTTGAAATTGCAATAATACTCACGCTAAATCCTCCACAAAAAAGGGCATTGTCATCGTAGTTGGCCACAGCTCTCGAATCAACTCGCCATCTTGACGAACGACTCACAGGGTCTAATAGCATTCCATGGCCATTGATTCCAGTTAAGGCAGCAAGGATAGCAATTACTGCTGGAATTGGACGAAGTGCAGTTTTTGACATTCTAATTCTCTTCAACTACTATGTGGATCTTGGTGTTGACCTTGATACTTGTGATAAGATCCAAAATACGATTGATGAAACTTTCATTCATAGCCGTGACTTATATACCAGCGCCATATCACAGGGCAATCAGTGCACTAGGGTTTATCGGTAAATTTATCAATAAAAGGGGTCTTATCACATCTAAGAAAGGAATCCAAGCGAATGTGTTATTGTCTACAAATTAATGATGAGTCTACTTATTTCCTGTTTTATGGTAAATACATTCACTCGTTTGTTCATTGTAATAAACGCTTTGATCACAATAAACAGTCATAATAATTACAATGAAAAACGGTGAAATATGATATAGGAAAGAGTAAAGTTGTTGTTGCAAACTTGTTTGGAACACAAAAAATAAAATACTAGCTGACCCTGCAGACTTCGTACTGCCTCAACCGATAATTGATGACCCTGTACCACAGTACCCACTACCCTTCAAACGTTACCCGCTTGTTGTACCCAGTACGTCTACCCATATCCGCTACCCCATTACGACACAACTCTGTTAACCGCTACCAACTATTTCTACACGCTTACCGTTACACCGTTACCGTTTCCAGTTTCCCTTTAAAAACCAATGAGTTTTCCGAGTTTCATTCGAAAACCCAATTTGAAATTTTCCAGTTTTCCATTTGCATCCACAATTTCATGCAATTTTATATTTAAAAACCAATGAGTTTTCCGAGTTTTTCATCAAGAACTTTCTATTTTTCCATTCGAAAAACCCATTTTGAACCAAAAGTTCCAAGCAATTTTTGTTGCTAATTTCCGACCTTTGTTTGGTTTTTAAAGTTTTCCACTTTTCCATGAGGTTTTTCCATTTTTTTTTTTTGGCTTTCGAAACGAATTACAGAGTAGGGCCCATATACACTATATACAGCTAAAGGGTTTTTTAATAGGGACGCTACAAAAGTAGACCGATAGGGACAGCAAACTTCGCCATATTTTTTCCCGCTCTCTTGACATTTCTCTTCAGTAAGGTTTGCCATTTCATCATGGAAAGGTATACGATCCAACAACGAGTCGAAATTATTAAAATTTACTACCGAAATTCGGAGTCAGTGGTCAACACTTTAAGAGCGCTACGTACAATTTATGGTCGTCATAGTCGTCCTGCCAGATCAACAATTGAGTGGAAAAATTTGAATCCACAGGCTCAGGACAAAATGTTCCCGTGCCAGTGAGACAAAGAAGTGCCCGTAGTGTCGAGAATATTGCTGCCGCTAGGGCATCAATTGCGGAAGACCCAAATCAGTCTCTCACACGTCGTTCTCAAGCGTTGGGCATCTCTGTGACGTCGTTGTGGCAAATTTCGCGAAAAGATCTTAGCCTACATCCTTACAAGATCAAATTGACGCAAGAACTGAAGCCACTTGATCACCGGAAGCGTCGTATGTTCGTGAATTGGGCTGAGCAACAACTTGAAAATGATCCGGATTTTCATCGAAAAATCATCTTCAGCGATGTGGCTCATTTGTGGCTGGATGGCTCATGCCAATGGTCAATAAGCAAAATATGCGTTATTGGTCAGGCAGCAATCCACATGTCCTCACGAGGCACCATTACATCCCGAAAAAATCACATGCTGGTGGTGTCATTAGGCCGTACTTCTTCCGTGATGATCAAGACCGGCACGTTACTGTGAATGGGAATCGCTACCAATCGCTCAATGCTAACCGATTATTTTTGTAATTAATTGGATGATATAGACTTGGACGATATGTGGTTTCAACAGGACGGTGCCACATGTCACACAGCGGGCCAAACAATCGAATTATTGAGAACGAAGTTCGATGAGCGCATTATCTCCAGAAATGGACCTGTGAATTGGCCGCCTCGTTCATGCGATTTAACGCCGTTAGACTATTTCCTGTGGGCTACGTCAAATCTATGGTTTATGCCAACAAGCCAGCGACGATTGATGCACTTCGTACGAATATCGAACGTGGGGCTAATATCCAAGAATGGTAAGAGTTTGCCTTGCCAAAGAGTTTGCCACGACAACGGGGCCAAAGATGACCCCAAGAACTTTCCTCCCAAAACAGCCTAAGGCACTTTCATCCGATTTTGTGAAGGTCCATGCTACTGCACCATACAGCAGGACTGGAATGATGAGGGTGGTGTACAATTCTACCTTAGTTGCTCGAGGGCCTTTTCAATCAATTGTTTTCTTAGTCCAAATAAACAGCGATTAGCAAGAGTTATTCTTCGTCTGATCTCGGCGCTGGTGTTATTGCCCGTATTTATAGCGGAGCCTAGGTAGAAAAACTGCTCTTCTACCTCGAAGTTATACGTGTCTATTGTGACGTTCTGCCGGAGCCGTCGGTGTTGGGTGTCCTTCCTCGAAGACAGCATATACTTCGTTTTTCCCTCATTTAACGCAAGACCCATTTTTTCCGCTTCTGTCTCAATTCTCACAAAGGCGCCATTGACATCACGCTGTGTTCTTCCCATTATATCAATATCATCGGCGGCGTACGCGAGATGTTGAACAGATTTTTAGAAAATAGTGCCTCGGTGGAGTTCTGCACTATCTTCTCAAGAACGATGTTAAAGAAATCGCATGACAGTGCATCGCCTTGTCTGAATCCTTTTTTGACGTCGAAAGATTCCGTAAGCTCGTTGCCAACCTTTATGGAGCAGCGTGGGTTCTCCATCGTCATTTTGCACAAGCGAACGAGCTTGGCAGGGACGCCAAAACTAGACATAGCTTTGTACAGTTCGTTTCTGTAGATGCTGTCATACGCGGCCTTAAAATCGATGAAAAGATGGTGGGTATCGATTTGGAGTTCATAGGTCTTTTCCAGGATCTGCCGCAACGTGAAAATTTGGTCGATGGTTGACTTTCCTGGCCTGAAGCCACATTGATAAGGACCAATCAGATTGTTGACGAAAGGCTTCAGACGTTCACATATTACGACAGAGGATCTTGTAGGCGATGTTAAGTAGATTTATTCCTCTGTAGTTGGCGCTGTTTAGAGGAGCTCCCTTTTTCAGGATCAGGCAAACAATGCTGAGGTTCCATTCATCGGACATGAATTCCTCTGACCATATCTTACAGATGATTTGGTGCATGCTCCTATCTAGCTCGTCGCCTGCTGCTTTGAACAACTCAGCAGATAGTCCATCTGCTCCAGCGGTTTTGTTGGATTTCAGCCATGATATTGCGGTTTTCACTTCTTCTAGGTCGGGTTCACGGAATTGATGGCTATCATCGTGTCCGATGAAAGGCTCCTGTCTGACGGCGGTATTTTGTTCGTCGTCGCCGTTATACAATCTACAGAAGTGGTCTTTCCAAATCCCCAGCATTGACTGCGATTCTACTATGATGTTCCCTTGTTTATCTCTGCAGGCATCAGTTCTTGCTCGATGACCTTGAGCCAGCTGTTTAACCTTTCGGTAAAACCTCCGAACTTCATTCCTGCTGTTGGCTCTCTCAACATCCTCGATCTGACGCTTCTCATGCTCTCTCTTTTTCCTCCTGAGAAGCCGGCGTTCCTCTCTCCTCTTTTGCTCGTAGAGCTCACGAGCAGCTCTTGTCCTTCTATGCAGCGCCGCTTTGTATGCCTCCTGCTTGGCTGCATGGGCCTGCCTGCATTCTTCATCAAACCACGGGTTTCGTTTTGGTGGCTGTGTGAAACCCAGCACATTAGAGGCGGCATCTCTAATTGCTCTTTGGCAATGTTGCCACTGGTCTTCGATACTTGATGTTGGCGGCATAGGACTCCTTAAGAGGTTACTTGACACTCGATCAGAGAATGATCTGGCGATCTCTTGCGATTGTAGCTGTCCGACGTCGAATTTTCTTGCAGCATTTCCTTGTTTTGGACGTTGTCGGGATATTCGTAGCACTACCTTGGCTACGACGAGGTAGTGGTCCGAGTCGATGTTAGCTCCTCGGAAAGTTCGAACATCTAAAATTCTGGACAAGTGCCTTCCGTCGATCGCAATGTGATCAATCTGGTTGACGATTGATTGATCAGGAGATCTCCATGTTTCTTTGTTGAGATGTGGGAACCATGTGTTTGCTACCACAACATTTCGTCCCGATGTAAAATCGATCAGCCTGAATCCGTTGTCGGTAGTGGTGACGTGCAGGCTGTGCTTTCCGACTGTTCCACCAAAGATGTCCTCTTTTCCCAGCTTTGCGTTAGAATCGCTGAGGAAAATTTTAATAGGCCAGTTCCACCTAACAACATCTCACTGAGATCTCAGAGATTTTTTAGGTGGAACAAAAAATCTCAGCTGAGAATTGAGATTTTTTTCTGAGATTTCTGAGATGAAATTTTTTTGGATTCGATTTCTCACTCAGCTATTTTGACGTGACTGACATATGCATAACAACAATTTGTAAGGTAACCATTTTATCTCAATGAGAACTGAGAATTTTGTTCCACCAAATGATTTTGCCTCAGTCAAAGTGACATTGAGATCTCAGTGAGATGTTTTTAGGTGGAACTGGCCTAATGTCATAGCTAGGACATCGCTCGTGCGTTTTGTCAAGGTGCTCGTAGAACTCTTCTTTGGTGTCGTCCTTTTTCTCTTCTTTGGGGGCATGCGCGCATATTATGTTGCCGAATTAAGCCTTGATTCGGACCGTCGGTCGTGATGCGTTCGCTTATACGTTAACCAGATGAGATAACACAAAAAAGAAACGATTTTTGGTAACTACCTGGCAAACTTTAGGTGTGTGTGAAAGTCTATGTAAATATTCGTAGGTATATAAAAAAAACAGAATCAACTGCTGATATGAGGGTAGTAGCGACTGTAGTCAATTTTTTGGTTGTTTGGAAATCGAACTAGCGGTTTTTGATTTTCGACTGAACCTTATTTTACTTTATGATTACAGGTGAGATAAAGTTATAGGGAATGTGCATCAAATCTATTTAAACGAAACAAACAAACCGACAAATAATATAATCTGTTTCCGCTTCTATTAATCTTAAAGTCGATGAAGATATAAACCATATTCTTTATGGCAACACTGTAATTATTCACTTTCATAATCTAGTATTAATAAAAGACGTTACAATTTGTCAACATCGGATTTCCCTTTGATTGGGAAGAGATGTCAGAGTAAATGAGCAAACAAAGCGATATAAAATCATAATGATAAAATGATAATGAGAATAGTCATGAGGCAATCATTTCAGAATTCAGATTTGAAAAATTCAATCTCCCATAGTTCCTTATTGTAAGTTTGTGCTTACGACGCCGCGCGCCGCCGGGCGCCTCCGTGCTTTGATAATGTAGAACAGAACAATTTTGTGCACTTTCTTTTTTTTATAATTTGCACCCACTCAAGGGATTTTCATACCCTCTTTATGCCAGACACAGTGAGTGCATTAGGAAGAAGGGAAGGGGTTGGAAAGGAGGTGTCGGTGTACATTGGTCTTAAATTCTTGAACATTGTAATGATTGGGAAAGACAGAGTGTGGAAGAGAGTTCCACATTCGCGTAGTACGGCTAAAGAATGATTCCCTATACTTGAGAGTACGTCTGAAGTTGGTCTCGAGGTGTAACGGCTATTTCTTCACTTACCGTAGATAAAACAGAGAGAAACACGAAACGTTGCGACGGTAGTCTAAGGAATGAATGAATTAGTGATGTCTCTATCATCGATCATTCTTACGGCTCTTCTTTGTATACCATCCAAGAGGCTTGAGTATGTAACTGGAGCACTCGCCCAAAGGTGCTAATAGTAGTCAAGCTTTGGACGAATATAAGTCTTATAGATAATAGCCAGATAAGACGGGGAGAAAAATTTCTTGCACCGTCTTAAGAAACCCAACCATCTTGCGGCATTTTTGGTGACATCGCGTATGTGTTCGGTCCACAAGAGGTGGTCAGTGATGCACATACCGAGAATCTCGAGATGTTCGGTCTCATTCAGACCTATGATGGTGGCCGATCGGAAAAATATCCGATCGGAGAAATGTTCCAATCGGAAGATTTTTGTATTCACGGTACCCGAATTTGAGAAGAAAAATTGACGTCAAACAACGCACTCATTTGACATTTACTAGTTTGCAAAAATATATATTTTATATTTTTCGGACAATTTTTCACGTTTGATTTTCTATAGGGAAGAATCGGAAAGAAAAAAAAACACAAAGCATAACGCGTCGCAACTCGCAAATATTTACACAGTTCACTGCATAGCATCGCATGTATTTTAAATTTCCAACGCAACTAAGATTTTGTTTCGTAGATCTGTCCGATTTTACTGTCGGAGGGGTTTAAATCATATGAAAATTGAACAATTCGTACAAATCGGATAAAATTTTCTTCCGATCGGCTACCATCATAGGGCTGATTGATGCAAGTGCCACTCATGGACAGTGGCAAGGGGGGTATATCTCGCTTCAACGATACAAGACAGCATTGCGTTTTTGAAGCATTAAACTCTACACGGTTTTTAATTCCCCATTGCACAATGCTGTTTAACTCAGAGTTTAATGAGGTTATCATATTTTGCCGTTGCAGTTCCACATCCGAAGTGGAGGGATGTGAATCTGGGAACGAATATGAAAAGCTAAGGGTACTATCGTCAGCGAAACAATGAATTGGATTAGAAGTTACAGACAAGAGATCATTTATGAAAATGATAAAGAAGGTCGGAGACAGAACGGAGCCCTGGGGCACACCAGCATTTATTTTGTAGGTTTCAGACTTGAAACCGTCCAGTACAACTTGTATTGTACGGTTCGAAAGAAAGTTTCTAATCCAACGAAGAATGGATTTATCCGTATCGAAAGCACGCATTTTCGATAAAAGAGCAAGATGCAAGACTTTATCAAATGCCTTTGAAATATCATGTGCAACAATCTTACTTTCTCCAAAACGATGTAAAGATTTGTTCCACTGTTCGGTGAGATATGTCATCAAATCACCAGTGTACCTGTTGCTGCGAAAGCCGTACTGCCGGTCATTAAGAAGCTTTCGTTCTTCGAGATATTTCTTAAGCTGATAGTTTATCGGCGTTTCCATGACCTTAGAAAGAAGGGACGTAAGTGCAATCGGACGATAGTTGGAGGGAGGAGAAGATTCGCTTTTTTGGGATTGGCTGGACAAATGCTGTTTTCCAACTGCTCGGAACGAGCCCAGATGAATATGATAGATGGAATAGCTTACGCAAGGGTTTTGCCAGCGTGGAATAACACCTCTTCAGAAAAATGGCGGGGATACCATCCGGACCAGCGGATTTATGTATGTTGATCTTTTAAGACTCTCGCCACAGTACGAGTGCGGAAAAAGATTTGTCCCATGAAATCATTGACGCGCTCAAGAACTGGAGAAGTTATGACGCTCTTTGGCAGCGAAGAGTTGGAGGCGAACTGCCTAGCAAACATGTTAGCTTTCGCGAGAGAGCTAACAACTAGAGTGTCATTGTCAACAAGCGTAGGGACCAAAGAAGAAGAAGAATTCTTCATAATTTTACAAATAACCAAAAATTCTTACTGCCTTTGGGACATTGCAGTATTTTTTGCATTGCAGACCTTCCTGGCTTTTTTAGACTTGTTCCGGTTTTCCTCAGTTGGGTTGGCTCTAAAACACTGAAACCTTACATCTTTTTCCCTAATAATCTCTTTAGAGCTTGAATAAAACCATGACTTTTCCTTGGGTTTGATAAATGTTTTCATTCCCAAGCGAATACTCTGTAAAATGTTCGAATCGAATAAAAAAAATCATCTAGTACTATTTCTTTTTTGGAATAGATTTGCCGAGTCTCGAAGTATTTCTCATAGAGAATATATATTTATTTATTTATTTATTTATTTATTTATTTATTTATTCATCAATCGAGTTACAATTACTCTTACAGACTATGAAACTTACAATAACTTGTTTACATATATGTACATATATTATTTGTTAATAAAATAT
>CAKKXW010000593.1:6479-20797 GCA_920937365.1 Sphaerophoria rueppellii | reverse complement strand
TTGTAACTACATAGTAGCCTTAAGCTCCTTTTAGAATTAGTAAAAAGTATTTCAATAATAAAGGACATAGTTCCAAATAAATATTGTTTAATTTTAAAAGTAAGAAACAAGTGTTTTAATTCGTGTCACTTACCTTGTATTCCAAATTTCCAAAAACTGGCGTCGAACCAGGCCAAAGCAAAGTGAAAGCTATAGTACAGTTTCCTCAGCCACAAAATGTTCATGAGGTACGAAGATTTTTAGGATTAGCCGGATTTTTTAAGCGATTTGTTGAACGGTTTGCTACTAGAGCGTTCAAAAAACGAGAAATCCTCAGGTATGCAGGTGGTTCAATTTACTTTGTGAATTCAACTTCAACATTGAACATCGATCTGGAGTAAAACTTCAACATGTAGACGCTCTAAGTTGTGCACCTACAGAGGAAGCTCCAATTTTCCAAGACTTGGAAGAGAGAGCCTGTGTGTTCACAATAATGACAGATGAAGACGAAATTATAATGTATCAATATCAAGATGAAAAACTTCAGAGAAAAATAAATATTTTACAGACTAAAAACCCAAGTGAGTATTCTCAAATATAAAAGTGAAGTAAATGAATTTGTTCTCGAAAACGGAATCCTAAATAAGTCAAACCTAAATCGTTGAGAAAGGCTTTCACTATCAGATTTACGATTTGCAAGAACATTTTGGTTTGAATTGAACGTTGACAAAAATTCAAAGATTTTACTATTTTCCGAGCATGAGAAGATATGTGAAGCAGCTTATTGACGCATACCTCCATTGTTTACTTTTCAAGACTTACTTACTTACTTATGATGGCCAGTCCAGTTCGGACCAGAGCCTCACCCAACAAACTTTTCCAGCCAGCTCGGTCCGTGACTAGCTGTCTCCAGTTTCACACGCCAAGTTGGTTCAGGTCCCCTACCACCTGTGTGCTCCACCGGGTTTGCGGTCTTCCTCTTCTGCGACGTCCTTCCGTATTGGATTCGAAGACTCTACGAGCCGGAGCATTATTTTCCATTCCTTGGACCTTTACTTTTCTGGCTAGGTCAGTGTCGCTGTACAGCTCGTTCTCAGTTCTTCGTTGAATCTTCGTCTCCATTCTCCATTAATGCAGACAGGACCAAAAATCACTCGAAGAATTATTCCTTCAAAGCCCAAAGCGTTTTCATCAGATGTTGTTATAGTCCATGTCTCTGCACCATACATGAGGACCGGGATGATGAGGGTTTTGTAGAGTGCCACTTTAGTTGCTTGGGAGAGGAATTTACTACTCAATTGCCTTCTAAGTCCAAGGAAGCAGCGATTGGCAAGAGTGATTCTTCGTTTGATTTCAGCGCTGGTGTTGTTGTCTGAGTTGATAGCGGATCCCAGGTAAACAAAGTCCTTAACTATACCTCGAAGTAAAATCTGTCTATGTTGACGTTTGCTCCAAGACGTCAGCATTAACTTGGTCTTGCCTCGTTAACCGCTAAACCCATCTTCCTGGCTTCCGTCTCAAGGCTCACAAACGCTCCATTGACAGCACGCTGTGTTCTTTCAATTATGTCAATGTCGTCTGCGTATCCTAGCTGGACGGACTTTTGAAAGATTGTGCCTCTGGTGTTGGCATTGGAGCTTTGCACAATCTTTTCAAGAATGATGTTGAAGAAATCGCATGACATCGCATCGTTTTGTCTAAAACCTTTTTGGACATTAAAAGCGTCCGTCAGGTTTTTTCCGACCATGATGGAACAGCGTGAATTTTCCATTGTCATCTTACACAGACGGATGAGTGTTTCTGGGATGGCAAAACTAGACATTGCTCTGTATAGTTGGTCTCTATAGACGCTGTCATTCGCGGCCTTGAAATCGATGAGAAGGTGGTAGGTATCAATTTGAAGTTCCTGAACTTTTCAAGACACAAACTGGAAAACCACCCGGTGAACTACATCCTATTCCACCTGGAAGTCGTCCGTTTGCAATTGTCCACTGGGATCATTTGGGCTCTTTTGAAACGAGTTTTAAAGGAAACAATTATATTCTCGTAATCATTTGCAACTTAACTAAATGTGTTAGGCTAGAAGCAGTACGCAACACAAATTCTGGAAACGTTATTCGGGGATAAGAAAATTTTGTAGCACAGTTCGGAGCACCTGAAAAGTTCTTTACAGACCGAGGTACTTGTCTTACCTCCTCTAATTTTGAACAATTTTGTAACAAACACGGAATTATACACCGTCTAAATTCACCGAGACATGCCCAAGCCAATGGCCAAGTCGAGCGAGTCAATCGCACACTGGTACCAACAATTGTTTCAACTTTAGACAAAAATAAAGAAGGCAAGGACTGGGATTTCGCACTGAAGAATGTTGCTAGAGATTTAAATAACAGCGATAATAAATCCACGGGAAAATAACCGTTTCAGCTTTTATATGGTTACAGTCCGATCTTTAAAGAAGGATTATATGACAACTTACCATCTGGAAGAATGCAGACATTATCAACGACCAGAGCTGTTGCCAGAATTCTTGCAGAGCGACCGCAGCAGACGACTAAATGTCCAATATGACGTTGGAGATATAGTTCTTATGAAAACTACTTCCCAATCAACGGGCGATTCTACAAAGTTACATCCTAACAGAGGGCCTCTTGCTGTCACCAAAATGTTACCACGTGATACCTACGGGATTGACTTACGCACGTGCTCCCACTATAACAAATACGGCGCCAGCTCAAATCAAGCTCATCTTTAAATTGATACAAATATACTTTAACTTTAATTACTTTTTTCATTTCTGTAGAATTAAAAGCTTTTGTAAAAACTTAAAAACTAAAATATATGTAAAAATATTTATGTAGGTACTTCACTGTAAATTTGTATTTAAAAACATAAATAGCTCATTATTAGAAGTTATTTGCCTTTAAAATTTCTATACAAACATAACTGGCGCAGTCGGTCAACAATTAAAGTGAACAAAAGTAGCTTTAGAACAGAACATGTAAAGGAATATTGGATTGCAAAAATATATAAATAAACAACAAGAAAGCCAAATTTAAATTAGAAACAAATGGACTATCTTCAAGATCCGAAAATCCAAAGGAATAATGGATCAAAACCGAAAACAACACAAAATTCAAAAAAGAAACCAAAAATTAAAACAAATAAGATCTTCCAGCAGCATTTTCCTTCTCCCAGGTAAGTTCTTATCTGTTCTTGGTTGTTTTCTTTGCCTTATTTTAAAACACAAACACAAAAAAATTGCAAGTTAAAATATCGCGTGTTGATAGATCGAAATTATCAAGTAATTTAAATAATATAGTATAGTACACGCGATATTTTAACTTGCAATTTTTTTTGTGTTTGTGTTTTAAAATAAGGCAAAGAAAACAACCAACAACAGATAAGAACTTACCTGGGAGAAGGAAAATTCTGCTGGAAGATCTTGTTTGTTTTAATTTTTGGTTTCTTTTTTGAATTTTGTGTTGTTTTTTACTATACTATACTAAGCGGTGCGTTAAACCGGGATAGGAAGATGAATAATAATAATTCTATAGATCCGTTACAAACTTTTAATTCGCTCAGGATTCCTGACGCTATTAAAGATTTGCCTAACTTTGACGGTAATCCTAGGCTTCTCTACGATTTTTTGTCTAATGTTGAAGAAATTTTAAGTTTTGTACCACAGCTGAATTATTCTCCATATGAAAAAAAAAACTATAATTCGAGCAATTCGTAATAAGATTACGGGACAAGCAAATGAAGTGCTCAATATGTACGGTACTAAAGTAAATTGGCTTGAAATAAAGCATAATCTTATTGTGCACTATTCTGATAGAAGAAACGAGACAAGTTTAATACGTGACCTTCACCAACTTCGACAAAACAATGACACGCTTGACTCGTTTTATTAAAAAATAATTGACTTACTGTCATTCAAAACAAATCTTATATGAGGAAATGTGCTTAAACACTTTCTCATCTGGACCCCGCGAACCTTTAGGTTCTACAGTTAGAGCTATGAGACCAGTTAAGCTCACAGCCGCCTTGAACTTTTGTCTAAAGGAACAAAACTGCATTTATTTCCGTGATAGTCATATCATAAATTATTATCAAAATAGAAATCATGGTAAAGACAGGTAGGTTAGGTTAGGTTAAAGTGGCTGTGGATACAGAATCCACACACTTAAGCCAAAAGAAAAGGCCCATTGTGATGCCACATGAATCTAGAGAATTTCTTCTTACTAGTCGAACCATTTTGAGCTTTTTATAAAGCGAAGAAGATATTTGATATCCTTATTAGCTAGTTCACTGGGATTATCATAAAAGTACTCTCCCAGATGAAGTTTGCGTCTTAGTGAAAGAGCACGGCAAGTGCAGAGAAGGTGAGAGATTGTTTCCTCTTCTTCCTCGTCCATACAGCTCCTGCAGAAGTCATTTGCGGCTACACCAAGTCGTGTTGCGTGTCAGCCTATAAGACAGTGTCCCGTAAGGACACCTATTAGGGAGCTAATATGAAATCTGCTTTGAGATAACAAGTCTTTCGAGTGCTTTAGGTCCAGTGAAGGCCAAATGAGTGTTGTGGCTGCGCACGTTGGTAAATTATGCCACCTAGAGTTTGTTATCTTTAAGGCTGTTTCTTTTAGCAGAAGTTAACATGCAGCTATCGGTATACCTATCTTCTCCCTTTCAGGTGAAATAGGTATGACGGTTCCATTTTTCGCGAGTTCATCGGCTCTTCAATTTCCTGTGATGTCTCTGTGACCCGGCACCCAACAGAGGTGAAATTGCTGCGCCATCTCCATAAAAGACGATGGACAACCGAGGGCCGTTTGAGATTTGGTTGAGACACCGTCAAGAGATTTAATAGTAGACTGACTGTCAGAGAAGATGCGGATATCCGAAGTTGAGGGGTTTTGGAATGGTGTAGTCTATGTACTTTGGTATAGAACCGAAGAAGTTCAAAATGATGGAATGTTCCACATTATTGTTGGTCTATTGAGATGAGGCGTTGAGCCTTATAGCTGTACTCGCTGTCACTTGTTTGCTAAAAATTTCGAGATGTGTCAGATGGAGGAGAGTGTCTAACGCTGCTGAGGGTGGGGTTCTCAATGCCCCGCTTATGCAGATACATGCAGTGCGTTGGACTCTGCTGAGTTTGTCGCAGTAAGTGACTTTCTCCAGTGCAGTCCACCATACTGCAACCCCGTACATGAGTATTGGTCGGATGACCGATGTGTATAGCCAATAGGTTTTGCGAGGTTGAAAACCCCATTTGCTTCCTATGGCTTTCTTGCAAGAGAAAAGAGCTACTGTAGCTTTATTTTATTTATTTAGAAATCGTTAAATGCTAACGTTACAATTATTAAATATAACTTAACAGTAAACAAAAATTAAACAAGTTCAATAGATCTAAAAAACAAGGTTTTGAATTGTATACTTTTCAAGTTCTCATTTACAGAATTAATCAGAAAATAAAATTTATTGTATATGACAATTAACTGATTTAGAGGACTATTACCACCATAGTTGGACCTGCTAAAGATTTGGCTCAGAGGTTGCCGTAGTCTAATACTAGATTGGCTGTAGTTAAAATTAAGTCTACAAAGAATCGACGGAGCTAAGATATTTCCATTTATTAAACCGTTAATGAAACAGAACTGGATGTATTTACGATGGCTCTCAAGTGACGGCAGATTTATTAATACTAGTCTATGTGAGTACATTGGGAGTGCTGATCCTTGAGTCCAAGGTAGAAAACGTAGACAATAACGTAAAAACCTTCTTTGAACTGCTTCGAGCCTTGAATTGTGAATGGCATAGTAAGGTGCCCAGATCACGCACCCGTACTCAAGAATGGGCCTGACAAATGAGGTAAATAATATCTTGAGAACATAGGGGCCTTTGAAATCGCGTGAACATCTTTTTATAAATCCAAGTGTTTTATTAGCTTTCTTAATTATATAGTCTAAGTGGTCGTTAAAAGTCAATTTCGGGTCTAGAATAATTCCTAGGTCAGAGTATTGTGAGACTCTATTTAAAGGGTCCGAACTAATTGTATAGTTTTAAGTTAAGGCAGTTTTTTTGCGTGTAAAGCTCATAACCTTACACTTGTCAACATTCCCTGAATTTTAATAGATCGTCTTATAGAAGTAAGCAGTCAGTAATAGATTTAATACTTTTGTAAAGTTTAATGTCGTCAGCGTATATGAGAACACATGAATTTTGGACAATAGATACGACATTATTTATAAAAAGGATAAACAGGACAGGCCCTAAGTGGCTACCCTGTGGAACGCCCGAGTTAACAACAAAAGAGCTTGAACAAACGTTACAAAAAACGACACTATAATTCCTATTACAAAGGTACGAAGCAATCCATTGAACAAACATATGGTTGAATCCTAAGTTATTAAGTTTTTTTAATAAAATTAAGTGGCACAACTTGTCAAATGCCTTACTAAAATCTGTGAAAATGCAATCTACTTGTCCATGGTCCTCAAAAGCGTCTAAACAAAAAGATGTAAAGTCAAGTAGATTAGTTACAGTAGACTTATTTTTGACGAAACCGTGTTGATTACTACATAAAATTGATTTACAGTGAAAGGTGAGAGTATTACATACAATGGACTCAAACAATTTAGGTATCACAGAGAGTTTTGCTATAGGACGGTAGTTTTTAATATCACTTTTCAAGTCTTTTTTATGCACAGCTTTTAGCTTCCTTAACTCTTTCCTGAATATTAGGTTTCCAACTTAATTTTTTGTCCAATAACCGACCGAGATATTTGGCTTCAATGGTAAAAACTAGTGGTGCACCTTTTATTGAAGGAGGTACAATTATTGGGATCTTGTATTTCCGTGTGAAAAGGACGAGGTCTGTTTTTTGATCTAGTGAGCATATTAAGTGCATTTTGGAGGAGGTCACTCAGTGTATTAGGATGTTTTCCTGTGAGGGCGATAGCAATATCATCGGCATACGCAATCACTCCGTAGCCTTCAATCTTGAGGGATATTAGCAGTTCGTTAACTACTATGTTCCACAGGAGAGGGGACAGAACACCACCTTGCGGACCGCCTTTACTGAAAGACCTTTTCGTACAGAAATCCCCCACTCATCACAGAGTGAGTAGTCGACGTTTAGGGTCGTCATAGCAGAAGTGATAGTAGATGTGTAAACGTTGTTGAAAGCACCTTCAATATCCAGGAAGGCAACTATAGTATATTCCTTTTGCTCTAAGGAGTATTCGATAGTTCTTACCAGAGTATGCAAGGCCGTTTCTACCGATTTCCCTTTGCAGTAAGCATGCTGAGACATCGATAGTCTCTTATCAATGCTATTACGTATATGAATATCAATCAATCGTTCCAGCGTTTTGAGAATGAATGATGATAGGCTAATAGGTCTTAGATCTTTAGGGTTGACATGCGAGCCTTTGCCTTGGGAATGAATACTACCTTTACTTCTCTTCATCGCTGAGTTTATAGACCAGATCTAGACAACTTTTGAAGATCATATCACTAATGGGCAAAGTTATATCGATGGTATATTGTAGCTCAGCTGGTATGATTTGATCTGGACCTGGAAATTTATAAAGTTCGAAGCTATTCAAATGTCAATTTTTCCATTGTAACAAGACCTTGAGGAAAAGTTAAGTTAATACCCGATCCAGTATGGTTTGTTGTATTAACGGATTTGGTGCTATCCGGGAAGTGGGTATCTAATAGCAGGTTTAGCGTTTCTTCGCAAGAGTTAGTCCATGTACCATCAGAGTTTTTAAGACAACTAGGCATGGTTGGATTTGTAGAGAGAATCTTCCTTAACCTCGATGCCTCCGAGTATTCTTCTATTGAGCTACAGAAGGATCTCCACGAGGATCTTTTGGCTATTCTCAATTCTTGTTTCTACTTTTTGAGTGATTCCTTATAGGAATCCCAATTTCGGGGGTGTCTAGACTTTTTTGCACGATTGAAAAGCCTTCTACAACACTTCCTGAGTGTTTCTAGTTCAGCAGCCCATTAATATGGTTTTTTCTTTCCCCGGGCAGGCAGTTTCCGTGGCTTTATTGAGGGTTGCTGTAAGCTCATCGACTTTTCGATCAAGTTCGAGAGTGCACAAGGGAGGATAAGAAAGTTTTGGTTTAATCAGACCGGAATTGGATCGGTTTTGGGGACTCTTCAATAAGTGTGAATTGGATATATCTATGATCGGAGAACGAGTGCTCCTTTGATACTCTCCAATTCACTATTTTATTTGAGAGATGTAACGAGACAAGAGTGATATCTAGTACTTCTTGTCGATTTTAAGTAACGAAGGTTGGTTCATTACCTACGTTACTTACTACCAGATTAGATGTTAAGATATAATCAAAAAGAGACTCAACTCTGTCATTAATATCGGTACTACCCCACGTAGTATGGTGCGCATTGGCGTCACAACCGATAATTAGGTTGGTTTTCCGTCTTCTGGATTCAGCGACCGTCTTCTCCAAAATAGTGCCAGGCAGTGGGCCCTGGTGGTCGTGACCCAAATACGCTGATACCAGCCAGTAGTTATGATTGTTTATTATCATACTGGCTGTGGTGACGTCTTATCACTGAAATTAGGGACTAAAAATACATTTACACTACGTTTTACTAGTTGGCAGGACCTTGGGTTACCTTTTCCTGTTTTATATAATACGTAGTATCCAGGAGTTCTCAATCCTCGAACCAGGGATTTCACAATCCAGGGCTCTTGGATGAAAACGATATCTTCCCCAGATTTGTATAGGCGGAGAAGAAGGGAGGCCGAAGCCTTTAAAGAGAGTTGGAGATTACTTACTTACTTACTTACTTACTTACTTACTTACTTACTTAAGGTGGCGCTACAGTCCGTTGTGGACTTGGGCCTCAATCAACAGTCTCCGCCAGCTAGCTCGATCCTTAGCTAGTCGTCTCCAGTTTTGCACTCCAAGTTGATTGAGGTCCTCTTCCACTTGAGTGCGCCACCTGAGTCGCGGTTTTCCTCTCCTCCTACGTCCCTCGGGAATAGTGTCGAAGGCTTTCCGGGCCGGAGCATTGTTTTTTTTTGTTTTTATAATATGCACACACACACATACCCTTTTTATGCCATAGACACCCTAAGTGATGATATTTTCGAGGTAGACGACGTCACCATGCGGGTTGGAGCCCCCAGCGAGGCGCTGGATCCTGGTCCTGCAGTCCCGCCAAATTAAAAACGATCCACTATGCGCCATCCAGGTTAACCTGAAGCACTCAAAATGTTCCACGGATAACCTGAAGGTTTTCCTCAGAGAGGAAAACATAGATGTGGCACTGATCCAAGAGCCATGGGTTAACGGCCTCGCGGTTAGAGGCCTTAAGGTTAACAAATACGACCTTTTTTACAAGCCTGATAACCAGAATCAAGGTGAGCCTAGAACTTGTATTTTAGCTAAAAAAACACTTAAAAGCTTTTCTGTGTCCAAACTTTAGCACCTCTGATTTAACAGTGGTTAGGTTTGAGGGTAGGCAAGCGGAGGGTTTGATTCTAGCCTCTTCGTACATGGCGCATGATAGGGAGTCACCGCCTGAGGAAGTGCGATTGCTAGCGGCAGAGGCAAAAGCTAGAAAAACAAGCCTGCTCGTAGGAAGCGATGCCAATGACCAATGAATGAAATTAATGACCGAGGTGAGTCTCTCTTTAATTACATTATTGAATGCAACATGACTATTTGTAACAGGGGTAACACTCCTACTTTTGTCTTTCCGAGTACGGATAACACAGAAGGGTGGGAAGATGTTTCAGATGTTACTTTTGTCAATAATTACGGTAAACTCTCCATCGAAAATTGGAGAGATTCTCTTCTTAATTCCTTTTCTGATCATAGATATATTTTATTTGATCTTAAATTCGAAATGAAAACTCCTTCCCATTATAGAAATCCCAGAGGAATTGACTGGAAGAAATTTAGTCAAACCTTTAGCTCAAAGCTACGTAATATAACGAACTCGAGTTACGAGTCGGTTACAGATCTTGAGTTAGAGATTTCAAAAATTCGGCTAGGCTTAGTAGGGTTTTATCGAAAGAACATTCGAACCCCTCATTTCTTAAAGTACCAGATGGAAGCTGGACAGCATCTCCAATGGAGACATTAGAGCTACTAATGAATGTACACTTCCCAGGTTGTGCAGAAGAACCACCCGAATCTAATCTGACTCTCAACATGCCAACTTCCATAGAGCATGTCAACGCCCTTATAACTAGAGAAAATATAGTCTGGGCTATTAAAACTTTCTCGCCATACAAATCTCCAGGCCCTGATGGAATACTGCCTATAATGCTGCAAAATCAGCTTGAATTGGTGGTTTCACGACTTGAGAGTATCTTTAAAGGTTGCCTCTTGCTTAACCATGTCCCTTTGTCTTGGAGACAGATAAGAGTGGTTTTCTTGCCAAAAATTGGTAAAAGAGGGCATGAATCTGCCAAAGATTACCGACCTATAAGCCTTACTTCCTTTCTTCTTAAAACCCTGGAGAGAATCGTAGAATCTCACATAACTAGGGACTAGGTGTTAACAGTAACAAAACCGAGTTGATGCTTTTCACCACCAAAACCAAGGTACCACCCTTCGCTCTACCTCGGTTAAACGGGCAAACACTATCATTGTCTTCCAGTGCTAAATATCTGGGCGTAATACTAGACACCAAATTGAACTGGAAGCTTAACATTGAAGAACGGGTAAGGAAGGCGTGTGTCGCCTTCTACGCCTGTAACAAAACATTCGGCAAAAAGTGGGGCCTCCAGTCAAAAATGATAAAATGGACATACACGGCGGTTGTAAGACCGATACTTGTTTATGGTTCCATTGTGTGGTGGCCCGCTCTCAGCAAAGCTTACATAGTAAAAAACCTTACAAAGGTGCAGAGAAATGCTTGCGTAGGTATATCAGGGGCAATCAGGTCCTGTCCAACAGATGCACTTAACGTCATCCTGGACCTTCTTCCGATTGACCTCTTTATTAAATATGAGGTGTCCTGCAGTATCTTGAGACTCAAAGAAATAGGCTGCTGGAAATCTAGATCCTACGGGCACTGCAACCAAACAAGCCTTATACCATCAGACATCCTATCCACAACCACCGATTACTGCATCCCTACCCTAGACACCTCAAAGAAGTTTAGAGTCTTACTCCCGTCAAGAATCGAATGGGAGGAAGGTGATGTGACGAAAGACTTCGACACAACTATCTTCACGGATGGTTCAAAGATGGAATGTGGTGTTGGTGCAGGTGTCTTCTGTGAATCTCTTGAGATTTCAAAATCCTATAGACTTCCCGATTTTGCCAGCGTATTCCAGGCAGAATTGCTAACGATAAGGGAAGCTTGTAAAGCCCTTAAAAACATACGACAGAACCAAAATGTAGCTATACTAACAGACAGTCAGGCAGCTATTAAAGCCATAGATTCTGCTTTATCATCCTCTAAACTGGTCCAGCAATGCAAAGAGGCTCTCAAGGAACTTGATATGAGCGTCACTCTAATCTGGATACCGGGCCATAGGGGCTATGAGGGAAATGAGAAAGCAGATTAGCTAGCCAGGCAAGGATCAGCCCTTCACAACTCATTGGCAGTGAGAGTATATGCTCCTCTTGGAGTTTTGAAGGGCAATATCCTGATCAAATACACATCAGAAGCAAATCATAGGTGGAGTAGTTTAACGAGCTGCGTTATATCTAGGAAAATCTGGCCCGCCTATAACAAGCCAAAATCAATCAATTTAATTTCCAGATCGAGGCATGACATAGCCAGGATTGTCGCTACCTGCACAGGGCATTGGCCTGTAGGGGAACATGCGGCAAAATTGGGTATACCACATAACTCTTTCTGCCGTAGCTGTGAGAACCCGGAAGAAAAAGAAACGGTCCCACACTTTCTATGCCATTGTCCAGCCCTGGCTAGGAAAAGAGCACTCCATTTAGGTAAAGAATTCTTCAACGGCATTGAGGAACTCGCAGATTTCAAGATCAAAGATTTGATCTCTTACCTCAGTAATACAAAGTGGCTTTAGCGCCTCCCACCCCTCTTTATTTCTCCCTCATTAAATGGCACTATGAGATAATAGGCCGTAGGGTAGGAGAATAATACCAATTCATATATAGGACTGTGTGTGCGGAACATACATAATCCAGAACCCACTTTAAAATCCATTTAGAATCTCACGAGGTATGGTACCAAAACGGCGCACTCAGCGCCAATTGTGTCCTGCGCGAAGTAGGACAGCCATTTCTACCTACCTACCACAGTGAGTGCATTAGGAAAGAGGGTAGGGGTTGGAGAGGAGGTGCCGGTGTACATTGGTCTTAAATTCCTGAACACTGCAATGATCGGGAAAGACAGAGTGTGGAAGAGAGTTCCACATTCGCGTTGTACGGCTAAAGAACGATTCTCTATACTTGAGCGTACGACCCAAGTTGGGCTCGAGGGTAAACTGATGGGCATTCCTTGAAGCGCGAGTATTACGGTTGAATTGTTTAAGGGGAGGAATGCAACTGGCTATTTCACTAGAGCAATTGCCGTGGAAGTAACGATAAAACAAGGAGAGACACGAGACGTTACGACGGTGTTCCAATGAAGTGAATGAGTAAATGATCTCTCTATCACTAATCATTTTTACAGCTCTTTTTTGTATTCCATCCAAGAGGCTTAAGTAAGTAGCTGGAGCACCAGCCCAGAGATGTGAATTGTACTCAAGCTTTGGACGGATATAGGTTTTATAGATAATAGCCAGATCAGACGGGGAGAAAAATTTCTTGCACCGTCTTAAGAAACCCAAACATCCTGCGGCATTTTTGGCGACATCGCGTATGTGCTCGGTCCACAAGAGGTGGTCAGTGATGCACATACCGAGAATCTCGAGATGTTAGGTCTCCTTGATGCAAGTGCCACTCATGGACAGTGGCAAGGGGGGTATATCTCGCTTCAACGATACAAGACAGCATTGAGTTTTCGAAGCATTAAACTCTACGCGATTTTTACATCCCCATTGTACAATGCTGTTTAAGTCAGAGTTTAATGAGCTTATCACATTTTGCCGTTGCAGTTCCACATCCGAAGAGGAAGGATGTGAATCTGGAAACGAATATGAGAAGTTAAGGGTACTATCGTCAGCGAACCAATTTATTGGATTAGAAGTAACAGACAAGAGATCATTAATAAAAATGATAAAGAGGGTCGGAGACAAAACGGAGCCCTGGGGCACACCAGCATTTATATTGTGTGTTTCAGACTTGAACCCGTCCAATACAACTTGTATTGAACGGTTCGAAAGAAAGTTTCTAATCCAACGAAGAAGGGATTCATCGAAACCGAAAGCACGCATTTTCGATAAAAGAGCAAGATGCCAGACTTTATCAAATGCCTTTGAAAATATCAAGTGCAACAATCTTACTTTCTCCAAAACGATGTAAAGATTTGTTCCACTGTTCGGTGAGATAAACCATCAAATCACCAGTGGACCTGTTGCTGCGAAAGCCGTACTGCCGGTCATTAAGAAGCTTTCGGTCTTCGAGATATTTCTTGAGCTGATAATTTATCAGCGTTTCCATGACCTTAGAAAGAAGGGACGTAAGTGCAATCGGACGATAATTGGAGGGAGAGGAGGATTCGCCTTTTTTAGGAATAGGCTGGACAAAAGCTGTTTTCCAACTGCTCGGAACGAGCCCAGAAGAATAGGATAGATGGAAAAGCTTACGCAACGGGTTTGCCAGCGTGGAAGAACACCTCTTCAGAACAATAGCGGGGATACCATCCGGACCAGCGGACTTATGTATGTTGAGATCCCTTAGGACTTTCGCCACAGCACGAGTGCGGAAGAAGATTTGTCCCATGGAATCATTGACGCGCTCAAAAACAGGCGGAGCCATGACACTCTCTGGCAGAGAGGAGTTGGCGGCGAACTGCCTAGCAAAAAGGTTAGCTTTCGCGAGAGAGCTAACAACTGGAGTGTCATTGTCAACAAGCGTAGGGACCGAGGAAGAAGAAGAATTCTGCCTTTGGGACATTGCAGTATTTTTTGCCTTAATTTTTGGTCATGTAAAAATTCGGTCCGCCGAATATGGGCATTGCAGGCCTTCCTGGCTTGTTTAAACTTGTTCCGGTTTTCCTCAGTTGGGTTGGCTCTAAAACACCGGAACTTTACTTCTTTTTCCCTGATAACCTCTTTACATGTGAGGTCAACAATCGAGAGAGCGCTTTCGATTGGAAAAACGATCCGTCAAGCGGCGGTTGAGGAGAGACGGTCTCTCACAGTACCGAGGCGGACAAAAACTCGCGCAGTTACTAAGGTACCCTGTTTA
>CAKKXW010000590.1:0-14584 GCA_920937365.1 Sphaerophoria rueppellii | reverse complement strand
ATCGTTTTGGAGCAATTCAAAAATATTTTTTTTTATGAAATATGTACATCAGTGCATCAGAAAAATGTTCGAAGAATTTATTTATTTATTTATTTTATTTATTTATTTATTTATTTATTTATAACGGGTTAACTTACACAGTAAGATACAATATCTTTTAAAATAGCGCAAGTTTCAGTATTTAAATACTTTTGTAAAAAAGAATGAATGATTTTATAATTAAAACGTGGTTAATAACGATGAATGAAAAATAACCAACAAATAATACTTTACATATTAAAACAAAAAACAATTATTAAAAATGAATTAAGTTAATTATTTTAAGAGAAAAAGGAAAAAGGAACATAAACTTAAAGAAGAAGAAAAAAAAACATGCAAATAGATGTTTATCATCGAAGCGTCTCAAGATATTGCCTAAGTGTCATCTTAAACCGAGTGGTGTATCCTATCATCCTTATGTTTTGGAGGAGGGAATCCCACAATCGAATCGCGTGTACGAAAAATTGACGACTGGAAATAAGGTATGAGTATGAGAAGAAGTTTAAAAAAATTGTAGAAGCCGTTTTTGAGAAAATTGAAACTTTTCGTTTTTGACAAAACAAATTGTATTGTGGGTGCCCTAAATTTTGATCTTGAAAAAAAAAGTAAAAATAAAAATAATGACCCACGCGAATTCGCTCAAACCTCTAATTTCCATGTTTGAAGTCAATCGGGCCAGTGGTTAAGGCTGTAGGTGCGTTTACCGACAGAAGGACGGAATCGCCGCGCCGGACCTACTCTTTTCGACTTCTCTCTCATCGTAATGTCATATTTGATCAAAATCTCAACTTTTTTTTACAAATTCAATACTTGCCAAATATTCTATATGTCGCAAGTAAAAACAAACTTATTATACAAGGAGGGAACTTATATCACAATTAAATTGTAAATTAAGGAGATGATCATTTAGCTGTGATATAAGTGTAATTCCAATTCTAACGATTTTTTTTTTTTTTATGAAAATAAGCAAAAGCTCCTCACAATTTCAACAAAATGTTTGACAAAAAAATAACATATTTCGTTTTCTCATAAGATAAAGATAATCCGAACAGTGTATTGTCTTTTATATCTGTACCTCATACAATGACACCACTATTTTGGTCTGTAGGTGTCGGACGGTGATATCTAAGGTTAGATTGGTGTGGTTCTCGCTTCATTTATAGCACAACTCTAAGAAATCCTCTGTCACCATAGATCTAAGGTTCCTAATTTTAGTGGTGGTGTGAGCTAGTAAGTATATGACCGATAGTTAAAGATTGAAGGATAAATTAACCATAAACGAGCTCAGCCGGAGGCCTGTGGTGGGCAACGGTTTTTGTTATTTCTACCTTAACTCGGTATGTGGCTCTGCCAAGGGTGACCTTCTTTTCCGCCTTAATCGTGGGAATCAAATCCAACTCCCAAATTATGTGTTCGTCCAATAAATGTGTAAAACTTCCACCATCGAGTCCGAGGATGACCTTCTGGCTTCCAGCCAGAATACCATTATAGGTAGCTCAGGTTAAGCTAGAGACTCTAGCACCTAAGAGAAGGCTACACTCAGAGGTAACACTGGAGGTACTAGCATCCCTATTGAGAAATACCCACATCTTCAGGTAGCAAGGCTCGTAAAAGCGATGGTACCAAATCCAACAAGCACTGTACTTGGGGATCAGCTCAGAATAAAATTTAGAAAGGCAAGATTGCCGAGAATGAAAAAGCTGGTAAGGTACATGAGCGTTATGTTGCCGACAAAATAAAGTACCAAATATTTGTTGGAAAAATCAACACTCCTGAGAAGAGTGCTATACCAATAAAATTGAAAAGACCACCAAGAGGAACAGGTCTCCGGAGGAGGAGAAGCCACCTCAAAAGAGAACCAAACTTGGTGGCAGCAACATGAAAGAGACTCCGAGGGTGACAGCGCAACCGTGCGCCTTGAGCGATTGTAGATGAGCTCTCCACAGACGACAGAGCTCTGATGTGGGCGTGGAACTCAAGCTCTCGGAAATGGTTTCCAGTACACCATCTCAGCAAACGAAGGTCCCTATCCGAGCTTTGACTCCAGCGAAATGCTTAGGGTTACAAAGTAATAAGGTAAGCGGGCTTTTTAACAAAGGCATTGCTAAGATAAGCAACGACTGGAAGGGCTTGAAGCTCAAGCTCATCCCAGCCAAGGATGTGCCAAGAAAACCACTGGCCCGCATCTTACTGCCGCTCATGAGTATTAAGCCAACAGGAGCGAAGCTAATTAGGAGTCTACAAAGACTGAACCGGCAGATTCCGATGAATGACTGGGCGGTCATCAAAACGGAGGAACCGCGCAAGAAAAGCGGGGATCTACGAGGCAAGCCGCAAAGCCGTAAGTTGAGATTCGGCATCAAAAGTTTCTCCATCAAGATTCTGCAGAGTCAGGAAGTTGGCCCCACCCTGAGCGAAGATATTGTCGAGGAAGACGATGCGATGTCACGATGCAGGTTGGCGCCTCCAGCGAGTCACTGGATCCTGGACCTGCAGTCCCTTTTAATTAAAAAAGGACCCATTACGCACCATCCAGGTTCATCTGACGAATTCTGAATGTGCCTCGGATAACCTGAAGATCTTTATGAGAGAGGAAGATATAGATGTCGCACTTGTACAATAGGTATAGGATTCATAGCCTCGCGGAAAGAGGCCTCACAGACAATCAACACGACCAATTCTATAAGCCCGACAACCAGAATCCAAGGTAAGCCTAGAGCTTGAATTTTAGCTAAAAAACACTGAAAAGCTTTCCTGTGTCCAAACCTTAGCACTTCTGATTTAACAGTTGCGAGGTTGGGTGGTAGGCAAGCGGCGGGCCTGATTCTTGCATCTTCATACATGGCGCATGACAGAGAGTCACCGCCGGTACGAACTCTACTGGCAGAGGTAAAAGATAGAAAAAAGCCTGCTCATCGGAAGCGATGCGAATGGCAGCCACTCAATCTGGAGCAGCACAGAAATAAATAAGTGATTTGAGTATCTTTAATATTATATTAATGAAAGCAATATGACTATTTGTTACAGGGGTAAAACTCCTACTTTTGTTTTTCCGATCACGGAGAGCACGTGAGGGTGGGAAGATGTTTTAGACGTTACTTTTGTCAATAATCACTGTAATCTCTCCACCGAAAATTGGAGAGTATCTCTTCTTAATTCATTTTTTTAGATATTTTCTATTTGATCTTAGATTTGAAATGGAATCTCCTTCCCCTTATAGAAATCCCAGAAGAACTGACGGTAAGAAATTTAGTCAAACCTTTAGCTCAAAGCTGCGCAATATACCGAACTCGTGCTACAATTCGGTTACATAACTTGAGCTAGAGGTTTCAAACTTCAAGGTCTCTATTAACACCACCTTCAAGGTCTCTTGGCCGATAAGATATAGTAAGAAAACATTTCCATCTTGGTGGAATGATGAGTTATCTAATCTGAGGAAAATTACAAGAACTGTTTTTAATATCTGCTATAAGCAAACATTTTATCATTGGCAAGAGTACTGTCAGTCCATCAAAGATATCAAAGATTCAGCTAGGCTTAGTAGAGTGTTATCGAAGGAACATTTGAACCCCTCCTTTCTTAAGAAACCAGATGGAAGCTGGTCAGCATCTCCGATGGAGACATTAGAGTTACTAATGAACACTGTCCAGGTTGTGTAGAAGAACCACCCAAATCTAATATGCCTTTCATAGAGCATGTTAACACCCTTATAACTAGAGAAAATATAGTCTGGGCTATTAAAACTTTCTCGACATACAAATCCACCACGGCTTGAGAGTATCTTTAAAGGTTGCCTCTTACTAAACCATGTCCCTTTGTCCTGGAGACTGGTAAGAGAAGTTTTCTTATCTACAATTGGTAAATTATCGACCTATAAGCCTTACACTTGCATCCTTTCTTCTCAAAACCCTGAAGTGAATCGCAGAATCTCACATAAGGAGCAGTTGTTCCCAATCTAAGTCGCAGCATGCCTGCTTGAGGGGTAGATCTTCAGAGAATGCTCTTCATGAGGTAGTAGGAACGATAGAAAACACGATCAATTTCAAGGAATATACCCTTGCTACCTTCTTAGACGTAGAAGGAGCTTTCAATAACGTTCTAACTGAAAACATCACAAAATCACTTGAAGACTTCGGTGTTGAGGACTACATCAAAGATAATATCCATGTTAATTAACAGGAGGATTCAATCAAAGTTAGGATATTCAATGTGTACCAAATATGCCAGCAGAGGAACACCCCAAGGAGGTGTACTATCTCCTCTTTTATAGCTTTTGGTCATGAACAACATTCTTTTGAAACTCGAGAAAAGTGGAGTGAAAGCGGTGGCGTAGTCCGATGATTTGGTTATTCTGGTTTCAGGAAGATTTCCAAGCGTGATCAGCGAAATCACTAATATGGCTTTAAAGAAAGTAAGCACCTGGGCCATGAGCTGTGGACTAGGTGTTAATGTTAACAACAACAAAACCGAGTTGATGCTTTTCACCACCTAAACCAAAGTACCGCCCTACACTCTACCTCGGTTAAACGGTCAATCAAAGTTGGGCCTTCAGTCAAAAATGATCATATGGACGTACAAAGCGGTTGTTAGACCGATACTCGTTTACGGATCCGTTGTTCGGTGGACCGCTCTCAGCAAAGCTAACATACTGTGTTTTTCTTTTTACCACTGAGCAGATCAGATCAGATTACAGGCTGTCAAAAAAATCTGTTTTTATTTTTTAGCTCAGACATATCGAAGCTAAAAATGTTATGCTCTGAGCTAAATCTATTTGCTCAAGATAAAATGACCGATCAAATAGAGTAGATAGCTTAGCGTAGACAACTTCACTTGTTTTTTCGGATTTTACAGACAAACACAAACATAAAATTAAAAATGGATTCCCAAGACAGCCGCGCGTCTATTGTAGGTAAACACAAAAAATTGTTAAAATAATAATAAGTAAAAAATTACAATTCAGTGCTCAGGTTTATTTCTTTATTAAATCGGAGGACATAGAATATGAGCTGCTCAGAGCTTCGCTTTGACACATCCGTGAGGACGTGAGAGGTAAGAAAGAAAAACGCTAATAGTTAACAAACTTTCAAAGGTGCAGATAAATGCTTGCGTAGAGATATCAGGGGCAATCAGGTCCTGTCCAACGGATGCACTTAACGTCATCCTGAATCTTCTTCCGATTGCCCTCTTTATCAAATATCAGGTGTCCTGCAGTATCTTGAGACTCAAAGAAATATGCTGCTGGAAAACTAGATTCTGCGGGCACTGCAACCAAACAAGCCTGATACCATCAGACATCCTATATACAACCACCGATTACTGCATCCCTATTCTAAGCACCTCAAAGAAGTTCAGAGTCTTGCTCCCGTCAAAAATTGACTGGGACGAAAGACTTTGACACAACTATTTTCACGGATGGTTCGAAGATGGAATGCGGTGTTGATGCAGGTTTCTTCTGTGAATCTCTTACGATTTCAAAATTTCAAAATTTCCAGGCGGAATTGCTAGCGATATGCGAAGCTTGTACAGCTCACGTTTACTGCCTCTTTAAAAAATTATTGACAAAACTTCCAAGAGTATCAATATGTCATCAAAAAAATGCTTCTTAAATTGTAGGTCCCCTAAATTCTTCACACACACTCAAAGAATTGTTGATGTGATGATGGCTCTTCAAGAGCTGTCAC
The DNA here is from genome assembly GCA_920937365.1 of Sphaerophoria rueppellii. Taxonomy (NCBI): domain Eukaryota; kingdom Metazoa; phylum Arthropoda; class Insecta; order Diptera; family Syrphidae; genus Sphaerophoria; species Sphaerophoria rueppellii. The sequence goes on along the minus strand of CAKKXW010000590.1, from coordinate 8,864 downwards.
GTCACGATACTCTGTTTTTTTAATTAGATTTGCATTGTAAAAAAAGTAAAGTTCCGGTAGTTCTGAGGAAAACCGGAACAAGTTTAAACAAGCCAGGAAGGCCTGCAATGCCCTTGCCCATATTTGGCGGAGCAAATTCTTACATGACCAAAAATTAAGGCAAAAAATACTGCAATGTCTCAAAGGCAATTGTTCTGAAACAGCACCATAATTATCTAACTTAAATTATTATTTTCTATAGTTACATAAAAATTTTACTCTTATATCATGTATAACAGTTTTAATTTAATTGCAACTTACAAACATAACATGAAATACCCTACAATACTCTCTTTTAATTTCAACTGTTGTAACAGTAATTCATTTTTCTAATTCTGCCGTTGCTTCTGCTTGGAAAAACAGGAATTTTACTTTAACTCGTTCACTTTGACGACATCCACCACTAGAAGCAGAAGCAATCAGCAGCAGCATAAAATAAGTATATCATTATTAAACATATAATTATACATTATACAAAAATTACATATTGAATTAAACACTTAACATTTATAACGAAAAAAACCTCTTTTTAATAACAAAATAATAATATCAACAAAAAACACAATTTACACAAAAAATTAACTAGATTGATAAGAAAATATGAAGAATTCTTCTTCTTCCTCGGTCCCTACGCTCGTTGTCAATGACACTCCAGTTGTTAGCTCGCCCGCGAAAGCGAAACTTTTTTGCTAGACAGTTCGCCACCAATTCTCCGCTGCAAGCGAGTGTCATGACTCCTCCAGTTTTTGAGCGCGTCAATGATTCCATGGGACAAATCTTCTTCTACACTCGTGCTGTGGTGAAAGTATTAAAGGATCTCAACATACATAAATCCACTGGTCCGGATGGTATCCCCGCCATTATTCAGAAGAGGTGTTTTTCCTCGCTGGAAAAACCCTTACGTAAGCTTTTCCATCTATCCTATTCTTCTGGGCTCGTTCTGAGAAGTTGGAAAACAGCATTTGACCAGACTATTCCAAAAAAAAAGGCGAATCTTCTTCTCCCTCCAATCATCTTCCGATTGCACTTACGTCCCTTCTTTCTAAGGTCATGGAAACGCTGATAAACCATCAGCTCAAGAAATATCTCGAAGACCGAAAGCTTCTTAATGACCGGCAGTACGGCTTTCACAGCAACAGGTCCACTTGAATTCCGATGGTTTATGTCACCGAACAGTGGAACAAATCTTTACATCGTTTTGGAGAAAGTAAGATTGTTGCACTTGATATTTCAAAGGCATTTGAAAAAGTCTGACAACTTGCTCTTTTATTGAAAATGCGTGCCTTCGGTATCGATGAAGCCCTTCATCGTTGGATTAGAAACTTTGTTTCGAACCGTTCAATACAAGTTGTATTGGACGGATTCAAGCCTGAAACCCGCAATATAAATGTTGGTGTGCCCCAGGGCTCCGTTTTGTCTCCGACCCTCCTTATCATTTTTATTAATGATCTCTTGTCTGTTACTTCTAATCCAATAAATTGTTTCGCTGAAGATATAACCTTTAGCTTCTCATATTCGTTTCAAGATTCACATCCCTCCTCTTCGGACCTGGAACTGCAACGGCAAAATATGATAAGCTCATTAAACTCTGACTTAAACAGCATTGTCCAATGGGGAATTAAAACCCGTGTAGAGTTTAATGCTTCGAAAACTCAATGCTGTCTTGCATTGTTTAAGCGATATATACCCCCCTTGCCACTGTCCACGAGTGGAACTTGCATCAATGAGACCGAACATCTCGAAATCATCGGTATGTGCATCACTGAGCACCTCCTGTGGACCGAGCACATATCGATATCGCTAAAAATGCCGCAAGATGTTTGGGTTTCTTAAGACGGTGCAAGAAATTTTTCTCCCCGTCTGATCTGGCTATTATCTACAAGACTTATATCCGTCCAAAGCTTAAGTACAATTCCCATCTTTTGGCTCTTGCTCCAGCTACATACTTAAGCCTCTTGGATAGTATACAAAAAGAGCTGTAAGAATGATTGGTCACAGATACATCACTTACTCATTCACCTTATTGGAACACCGTCGTAACGTTTCGTGTCTCTCTTCGTTTTACCGTTACTTCTACGGTAATTGCTCTAGTGAAATAGCAAGTTGCATTCCACTCCTTAAACAATTCAACCGTAATACCCGCGCTTCCAGGAATGCCCATCATTTTACCCTCGAGCCTAACTTCGGTCGTATAGTCAAGTATAGAGAATCGTTACTTAGCCGTACTACGCGAATGTGGAATTCTCTTAACACTCTGTCTTTCCCGATCATTGCAGTGTTCAGGAATTTAAGACCAATGTACACCGGCACCTCCTCTCCAATCCCTTCCCTCTTTCCTAAGGCACTCACTGTGTCTATGGCCCAATAAGGGTATAACGAAACCCGTTGAGTGTGTGTTTATTATATAAAAAAAAAATTTGACGCATAAGAAAATCTGCGTGACTACATTGACTTATAATTACGCTACCTGCTGAGGTGCAACTTTATACAATTTACTCAAAGCCAAGCTGTACTTAATTTTTTCTTCTATCTTAATTTGCAGGCAAGTAAATTCTTGAAATACAATAAGATCTGATTTCATAATAATTGTTAACTAAATAAGAGACTAAAAATTGTGTCTTACTGGAAAATGTATTCTAAACATTTTGATCACCTAGACTATAGGGCGCCAAATTTCTACATAACATTGGGCGACAAAACTAACGGCTGCGACTCTGTATCTGAGAGAGAAAAAAAAATAAATTAAGTCGATAAACGACACGACAATCTGAAAAATGAAAATGATTACAATAGAACGGAATGTGATGTTAAGCTGACCGTACGATCTACCGGGTCGGAATTATTAACTTAGAAGTTTAAACCTGCTATATTAATTTTATTTGTTTACAATTTAAAATAAAAAAGTCGCGAAATAATGTTATATGGAATTATATACCTCACGTGGTTCGACATTTGCTCATTTATAACATCTTCGATTGTAGCAATTTGTGTGACAATAGTGGCCAAGAAACACCAACATGAAACTGATCATTTGGAGTATGTTATTCTTTTTTTTTTAAATAATTTATTCGTTTCTGTGTTTTGTTCTTGTTAGTGAGAAATGTGTTGTCAAAACTAATGACTTTGAAATTGTTATTTTTTTTTCTTATTTATGTATGTTATACATAATATTCTCTGTCGTAAAGGGGGAAATTATTCAGTGATTTAAAATAAAGAAAGCAAGTATTTGCTATGTAAATTTGTCACTTAAACGAACGGTTGATGTCATTTATGTTCCTAAACATATAAATAATTCGATCTGTGATTAGATATACATATGTAGATAAAAATAATTATTTTGTCGATTTGTGCATAATACCAGTACCACCCGAATATATCATTTGTGTGTTTTTTTTAGAAAACTGTCACGGAATTCATTATCATCGACGTCATGTACGCTGACGACCTCGAGTTCAACTGATTTGTATGATCATGACGAATAGTAAGCATAATATGCATTAATGTAACTATACAAAACTTTATTGCTATAACATGTTGGATTTCAAGACAAGAGTAATGTAAATAAAACATTTCCAGCCATGAAGATGAAGACAGTCTATCGTTGGACAATTTGTTTCCTATCGATCAATCAGATATTTATGCTTCCAAGAAAATAACATATATCATTGAGGAACTTATTCAAACCGAAGCCAACTATGTTGATAACCTCAAACGCGGTCTGCGAAACTATGCCAACATATATACTCGCGAAGATTTACCAGATACCTTAAAAGGTACAAAAGAAGATCTCTTAGGGAATGTTGAAGAGATATTACTCTTGCACGAGAAGTCAGTTTTACCAATGATGCATCGCAATCAAAGAGATTTGAAAAAGCTGTTTGATGAATTTTCGGATTATATTGACGTGAGTATATATATAAATTATAAAAATGGTATTGTTTTTCTAAGTAACTACATAGTAAACTATCAATTTGTTTTTTTTCTGTTACTTAAAAAATGCAAAACTACGAAAAAAAGTTGTGAGTAACAATTAGAAACATGTTTGTTTATAATAGTCTACAGAAAAAACCAATTTACCTGTGCACTATGTATGTATGTATGTGTATACACAGTACGCCCCCGATAAAAGCAACAAATAGAAATTTTGGCGCTTGCGTTTATTGAGTTTGTTGCCAATGTTGCCGCGGGCTCAAATTTTAATGAGTCCCAAAAGTTGATAAATGTGTCCTTTTGAAAAAAACGAGCCCCTTCTGTTGTCTTTTAGAGTTCATTTTAATAATACATATAATTATTAACATAAGTTGACACTAATAATAAATAAATATAAACAAAACTATTAAATTCATAACAAAAAAAAAAAAAAAAACAATGACAAAGAGACAAAGACAATAAGAGAATATGAAGTTGCAATTCACAATCATATGGTTTGAATGTTTTTTTTTGCTTTTACTCAAACAAAGCGCCCTTATGAGCCCAAGTAACAATTTAACTTCTATAAGGCTTAAGCGAAGCTATTTCTCATTTGTATCTTGCTTGTATGAAACCTAATACAAATACGTTTGGCGCAAGTTGTGCAAGCCATTGATTCTTTAAATCAACGATGACAAGGCCTTATATCAATTTATTTAAGGAAGTTAGAGTATGAAATCTGTACAAGGTCTTATAACAATTAATTTAAGAAGCAATAGCTTCTCACAAGAATTGCGAATAAGGCCTTCAACAGCTTGATACGCGAAGTGACAGCTTTGACATTTCGTTTGTTATAATTTGCATAATTCGTGTTTAATAATTGCAGACTGTTATTAGATAACCATAAAAGGTCTTATTGGAGCTATTTTTGCCTCGCTTTCACGAGAAAGCAATATGAGGCCTCCTGACACTTCGGTAAAACAATCTTGTGCAAGCAGTTTGTTATAATTTGCGCTAGGAGGTCTCGTACGTGTTACGTAATTGCATAATTCCTACTTACTTACTTAAGGTGGCGCTACAGTCCGTTGTGGACTTGGGCCTCAATTAACAGTTTCCGTCAGCTAGCTCGGTCCTTAGCTAGTTGTCTCCAGTTTTGCACTCCAAGTTGATTGAGATCCTCTTCCACTTGAGTGCGCCACCTGACTCGCGGTCTTCCTCTCCCCCTACGTCCCTCGGGAATATTCAGCCCTATCACGAGCTACGTCGTAATAGAAAAAAGACTACGAACCCTGAAAAATCTATTACAAGTTCCCTTCGTAGTGGAAAATCTGGTACGAAATTCGAAATTCGTAGAATTTGGTATCACCAGCCCCGAAAAAAATTAAATATGTTGTCCTTTTCTACGACAGGTTTTTCCTTTCGTAGACCAACATAATCAGTTAATTGAAACAGTTATTTGAAAAAATGTGAGTTCTTTCAAATAAGTCTTGTTATTTTTTATTTATAATTTTATTTATTTACGATTTTAAAGGTCGAAAATCAATGTTACAAGTTGAAAAGAACGTATTCTTGTCGTAAAAAGTGCGCAAAGCTAATTTTTTTTTTTTTTTTAATTAGAACAGGTTAAAAAAAATTTTTGGAGAAATTTAAGGAATTTTTTTTTAACTTGAGGGATTTTAGTTTCTGGTGTGTTCATTACTTTTTTCAAAATAAAACAGCTGATTTCAAAAATGTACGCTTATTTTCGTGAATCAAGCAATGCTTGTTTCAAATCCCTTCGGATCTTCTGATTGTTTTGTTTCGTGATTCGTAGCGGAATTTTTCATTTGGGGACTTGTCCGAAGGGATCTTGTGATAGGCATGATTGTCGAAGGCTTTCTGGGCCGGAGCATTGGTGTATATCCGCTCTAAATGACCGAGCCATCTGAGACTCTGGACCTTGACCCTTCTGGCTAGGTCAATGTCGTTGTACAACCCGTTAAGTTCGCTGTTATATCTTCTTCGCCATACAACTTCAATGCATACGGGGCCAAAGATGATCCGAAAAACTTTCCTCTCGAAACAGCCTCAGGCACTTTAATCTGATTTTGTCAAAGTCCATGCTTCTGCACCATACAGCAGAACTGGGATAATGAGGGTGTTGTACAATTTCACCTTAGTTGTTCGAGAGAGGGCTTTTCCACTCAAATTACTTTCTTAGCCCAAAAAACAGCGATTAGCAAGAGTTATTCTTCGTCTGATCTCGGCGCTGGTGTTATTGCCCGTGTTTATAGCGGAGCCTAGGTAGACAAACTCCGCAACTACCTCGAATATGTATGCGTCTCTCAACAACGATGTTAAAGAAATCGCATTACAGTGCATCGCCTTGTCTGAATCCTTTTTTGACGTCGAAAGATTGCTTAAGCTCGTTGCCAACCTTGATGGAGCAGCGTGAGTTCTCCATCGTCATTTTGAACCAGCGAACGAGCTTGGTAGGGATGCCAAAACTAGACATAACTGTATACAGTTCGTCTCTGTAGATGCTGTCATACGCAGCCTTGAAATCGATGAAAAGGTGGTGGGTATCGATTTGGTGTTCATAGGTCTTTTCCAGTATCTGTCGCAACGTGAAAATTTGGTCGATGGTAGTTCTTATTCAAGCAAAATAAAATCATTCGTCCATGAGGAAGCCTTAAAATAACGATATGAAAGCTAATGCTTCCGAATTTCAGAAATGTTGACCTTATACAAGATAAATTGCTACTTGGGAGTGAATCAAAGGAAATGTTTGAATTTGTTTTTGTGTTATTTAACACTGCAGTTAGGCTGCGTCCGTCAATTCCATTTATGTGTTTTTGTACAAAGATAGTAACTTAGAGGTGCTTCCACCAATGGCTTTTTCAATCAATTCCTTTGTTTGGCTGGAGTTATAGCTATTTCACGGGTGCCAAGACGATCATCAGACTCCTTTATTAGTGGTGCTGTCTAGTTGTTCTTTCATTTCAATCGAAAAACTTTTTGAGTTTGACTTCAGAGTAAAGATGAGTGATTTTTAATAAGAGGTAACTTGGATTCGTAAAAAATGAGCCAAATCTAAAATTTGTGAGTTCCTGAGTCAAGTTAAAAAAAATGAGTCCCTTTTGGCACTATAGTAAGCCCACGATAACACTTACTTACTTACTGAATAATAATCGCAATAATCGAGTCACACAAATTTCATCCCGTTCATTTAAAATTGAGCTTAAAACAAGATATAATGCTTTTTCCACTTTTGGATATTCACATTTTCTTAAAGCTTTGCTTTTTCCCGGACCGGACCCTGAGTTAGAAATGAATTTGTTCAGCACCCTTTGATTTTTTTTTAATTCTGCAAATTGTTGACTTGTTGCATTCATAACTTTTACTCAACGATGTTGCAGATTCACCATTAAGCCTGAACTACATCGGAACATAAAGTGCCAAAAAGTACAAAACAGTTGAAGTTATGTTCTGTACTGCTTCTACAAATGCATATCTGAATATCTCTCTCACATTTTTAAAAAGTGAGCGTGAACAAAAGCTTGACCATGATCGAGCTTTCACTGTGCACAAAGTTTTCAATACGAATATGAATACTTTTTTGTACTTTTTACACTTTGTGTTTCGATGTAGGTCAAGCTTTACTCAATTTAGTTTAAATTTCAGCCTTTTGCTTAATTCACAATTTTGATACTTTTTTAACAATCACAATGACTCACAAAATCTACCGACCGAATACGAGTAGGAGAGAACTAAGCGAAAACTGAAAAAAAAAAAAAAACAATATAAAAAAAGCAATGCACCTAGGACCAAGCCGCTTACAAAATTCAAAAAAGAAAGAATATACAGAACAAATTTAAATTGCAGTGCACCTACGATTAAGACGGTAAAAAAATTCAAAAAAGTTAGTATACATTCAGAACAAATAGAAAAAAAAATCTAAATTGGAATGTTGCGTTTAATGAGTCGAATTTTTTTTAAAGTTGCGATTACTGAGTCACTAAGGTCAAAAATTGGGCGTTGCTTTAATCGAGATTTTGCATTTATCGAGGGTTGCTTTTACCGAGGGCGTACTCTTTATGTATATATTTAAATATCTATAAATGTATGTCGTGAACTTTAGGTATACACTTTAAAACGTGTTATTAGACACTTTTCAATACTACATAATATTTAAAATGTAGTTGGCACATTTGAGAATATCAAAAATAACGCGACAGTCAGAAGAGAAAAGAAAGAAAAGGCAAATTTGTGTTTTCAATCTCAGGTTCCATTTACCTTTATATTCGTAGCACAATCGCGTTTGGCCTTGCATACCAATGCGAACTCAAAAAGTGTGATAAAATTTGAATTGCAAAGTCCAAGGTGGAGTCGCTCACTTTTTGTAATGAGAATCCGAAAATTAAGGAACCTTAACAAAAAACATAATGTTGTTTTACATTTCAGTAAAACAGCTGTCCAAAGCATATACTTTATGGATGCTCTTATGGTATGGTGAGGCAGATTTCTGTTTGAAAAAAAATCAGTTCGTTCAGTTCATAAAATGAACAAAATATAAAAGGTGGTCAATTTTATGAATCTCACAGTCTCTGGTCATTCGATCATTCAATTATGCACTTTGAAATTATTGAGTTGATTTCTCAAACCTACTAATACTGCTACAACTCCTACTCTTCAAAGTTCAAATCTAAAGAACTGGAATGACGATTATCAGTTTTCGAATGAAAACACTCGATCATTAGTATTCGAATGAAAAAAATCGAATGCTGATTATTAGTATTCGAAATCTATTCTATACCAGCGTTAGAACCTTGCTCCGATCGGAGCAAATTTGCTCCACTTTTAGAGAAAAATAAAAATCTACTCCGACGCTCCGATTTTACAAGATTTGCTCCACTTTTTCCACAAGAAAAAATATT
>CAKKXW010000585.1:7899-18097 GCA_920937365.1 Sphaerophoria rueppellii | reverse complement strand
CAATACAGTGCTGAACAAAAAAAAAAATGTAATTTTTTGTTTAAGGGGCGAGTGCGGATTAATCTACAGTCCAGACTTGTGGGCTTTTAAAAGTCTGGGAGCACTTTGAAAATCTGCAAAATGCAGACAAAGCTGCAATAATTCTGGCGCATGAAAACGACGCTAGCATTCAATTGGAAAGAAGCTGACTGAAGATAAATTAAAGATGACGCTAGTGTAACTACTTCGTGTACTAACTAATATTTCCGTAATCCGTAGTCCGTACATACAAAGCCTATCTAATCTTAAACCTATCTAATTTTAAATATTCAAAGTAAGGCTTCACTTGGTGGTTGGTGGTTGTAAGATCTGGGGGCGTATGCTATATCCAAGTGCTTACTTTACCTCCAAGCGGTAACTATCGGGTACTGGTTATATCACTAGATATGACTTGAAAAACTTGTAAGCGAGAGTGCAAATAAATTAACATATCAGTACTAACCTAAACGACGGCCCTACAAATTCGGAGGTTAGCGCAAGGGGCTTACAATCCCTCTTAAAATAACTTGAAATTTATGAGAGGAAAAGGTAGATCCTCGGATAATCGCAACCAGACCCGGAACGGCAAAGGACTATGCATTGAGAGTTTGTTCCTGAAATGTAAGAATACTCTACACTCCAGGTGCAACTCAAAACCATTAATATGGCCTCACGCAGTATAATGCAGACAGTAATGTCTGCATTATACTGCGTGAGACCATTCAGCAAATTCACCCAGGTCCTAGGCTATGCGAATGACATAGACATCATTCATCGGTTGCTCCCAGAGAGCTGTGCTTGAGGCCTTGAAAGCGATTGGAGAACAGGCGAAGCTCATTGGTCTTGTGATTGAGGACAAAACAAATAACATGCTATCAACAAGCAAAAGAACATATGTCCACCGTCTAGGACAAAACGTCACTCTTAGTAGCAGTAGTATTTAAGGAGTTCACATAGCTTTAGAAACAAGCATTAATCCCACAAACGACACCTTAGTATAGATTTGACGGAGAATTACTCTAGCGAAATGCTATAACTGCGTTTTGGCCAAACAACTGGGTTCAAAACTCCTCACCCGACAAAGTGTCTACTATACAAGGCTTTGATCTTACCAGTCCTACCCTACGGCGCGCGGCGGCGCGGACGCACTTTCGAAAGAAAAATTCTTCGAGGGATTTTCGGTCCTGTTGCGACTGTGGCGAATGAAGAAAAGGTTCAACCGCGAAAAGACGACTACATTGGCTCGGCCACATGAAGCGAATGGACGACAACAAAGGTTTGAAAAGACAACGACAAGGAAGACCGAACAAAGACTAAGTCACTGCGGATACCAGAGCGCTGGGTTTTGGCGACTGGAGAATGTATGCGAGAGACCGCTCCCGATAGAAAGCTGCAGTGTCTCAGGCTGAAATCAATCATGAATTGGGTGAGAGCCGAATAATGGCGTTTTTAATTGTCAATCAATCAATAGAAGTTAAAAAAGTATTCTGAATGCGTTCAATTGGACAGAAGTTACAGTTCTGATTGTGAAAATAAGAGAATTTCCTTCTGATTTTAAAACCAGAATGCTTTTCCAGATTGCCAAGTAAAAACTTCCATAAGTAAGTTACCAGCATAACAAAACGATATAAATTCAGGAGGGTCATTCCGTATCTCGATATCGTCGAAACGATATCGTTTCGACGATCAACTCGCTTCACGTAACTCTGAAAATCACTATCGTCCAGACGTATCTCGACTATCGTCAAGACGATATCGTCAAAACGATGGAATTTGAACGACAGCTAAGTAGGTATCGTTTTTCATACATTTGAAGGTTAAAATTCAAAATGTAAAACTTGTAAGCGACTGAAGATTGAAATATAGCAACTCACTGTAATTTATGTATCAAATTTGTTTTTTGTTGTGTTTTTAAAGTGCATCGAAATGTTTCAACGAATGAATTTACTTATGTTAGAAAACCAAAATAATGAGGATGATAAAAAAAAAAAAAAAACAAATCAAAAAATGCGAAGACAATTAAGGGATACATTGAACCCATTTGATCTTCCCAACCAAATGTTAAAAAATGTGTATAAATGTTTTTTATTTAAAAAAAAAAGTTGAATTGAGACACAGATGTTTGAATTTTTTGTTAATTAAATTCTTTTCGATTAAAAAAGATCCTGAGGAAAAAAAATTTCATTTTGTTGGACACAGCTATTTCAAATTGTCTTTTTTGACAAGCCATGATGACATTTCATTCACAGTTTGAGAGTTTTAGTAGCTCTCAAAATGTAGAGGCAAAAAAAACGATGGACGAGACGATGACGATCAACTTACGTGAAGCAAATTTGAGACGATATCGTCGACGACAATCGTTTGGACGATAGTCGTTTTCAAAGTTACGGAATGACCCTCCAGTGGCAACATTGCCAGAGATGCCGCCTCTAAAGTGCTGGGTTTCACACAGCCACCAAAACGAAACCCCTGCCTGGTTTGACGAAGAATGCAGGCAGGCCCATGCAGCCAAGCAGGAGGCATACAAAGCGGCGCTGCATAGAAGGACAAGAGCTGCTCGTGAGCTCTACGAGCGAAAGAGGAGAGAGGAACGCCGGCCGACTTCTCAGGAGAAAAAAGAGATAGCATGAGAAGCGTCAGATCAAGGATGTTGAGAGAGCCAACAGCTGGAAAGAAGTTCGGAGGTTTTATCGCAAGGTTAAACAGATGGCTTAAGGTCATTGAGCAAGAACCGATACCTGCAGAGATAAACAAGGGAACATCATAGTAGAATCGCAGTCAATGCTGGGGATTTGGAAAGACCACTTCTGTAGACTGTATAACGGCAATGACAAACAATACACCGCCGTCAGACAGGAGCCTTTCATCGGACACGATGATAGCCAACAATTCCGTGAACCGACCTAGAAGAAGTGAAAGCCGCAATTTCACGGCTGAAATCCAACAAAGCCGCTGGAGCAGTTGGCGATGAGCTAGATAGGAGCATGCACCAAATCATCTGTAAGATATGGTCAGAGGAATGCATTTGCATTTTTCGTATGAAATTTGTAAATTTATATGATGCTTTCAGCAGGTCTTTTATAGATTGAACATTAACTGTTTGTTCTTGTTCTTACAAAGCTTAACTCATCTCAAGTAAGGACAAAGTATAATACATATCAAGTATAGAATGTACTTACCGAACTTTTGAAGTCAGTGAATTTTTCCTTCCAATCATGTACTACCCCTGTAAGGAAACGAATTGACATTTGAATAGGTTCCAAAATATGGCAAAATCAGGAAATGTAATTGGAAACAATTAATTTGTGGTTATTACCGTTAAAATCCAATTTAAATAGAAAATGATCAAAATCCTTGGTTGAAAAGATTTGAATCCAACGGACATTTAGTTTTTCGATGAGACGAAAATTCTCGTATTCTTTGCAATTGCGTTCACATTTGAGTTAAGGAAAAACACATTCTAATGTTCAAAATGAAACAAATTTTGCATTCAAAATAATTAAGACACACTTAGCTGCACTTTTTTACTAAAAATTACAATTTTTTTTCATTATTTTTAAGGTTTTACGAATAAATCTCCTGATCACAATTTAACTTTGCACGAACAGTTAGCACCAGCCATATTGAATTTAGCCATAGATAAAAGTAAAAGGATTATGAAGTTTAGCCAAATCTGCTTTGATAGGAGAGAGCGAGATGACATGTTTTATCTTATGATAATGAGCCCATTCAGCTGATGTGGTGAAGAGCTTGTAGTTTATTTTTCGAATTCAGTGGTGGATGTTGGTGGTTATTAAATTTTTATTCTAGTTGTTTTAAAATATTGTTTTAAATTAAATATTTGTCCTAATTTATCTGTGTTTGGGTTTTTGTATGAAAGTGTCGACTTTTGTTTGGTCTACAGGTTTTGCTGGAATATTTAGCAACTCATTAGAATAAAATGTCAATTTTTCATGAAGCAATATCAATAATACGTTATTCTTTCACAAATAAACAGTCAGTTCTGTTACAAACAACAGCCGTGTTTTTCTCACTACTCAGTAGCCAGAGCCAGCACAGCAAAATTTTCCTTGGCAAACAACAACAATTTTTAATAGGCCAGTAAAAAAATGACAGTTGTGCTGGCGATAGAACTTTCAATCATTGAAATGAAGACAGTGCTGTTGGCGTTAAGAATTTTTTTCGCACGCAAGTCTACTGAGTAGTGAAAAAAAAACACGACTCACATTGTTTTGTGTTGTCTTTAACGCAATTTACACTCACTCCATAAGCAGTAAAACAATTAGGCAAAGTTCTTTTAGTATATTTGACTAGATTCCCCGAAGCGTTGGAATATATTCTTCAAGATGTAAAGCAATTTGGGAGCAATATAATTAATTCTACTCTTTAAGCAAATAAATTTAGCCCCTTTGTCAGTTCCATCCATCCTAAAATGACCGGACCCAATGGAATGATAACTTTTTTCTTCTTGATTCATAAAAATATAAACAAGTTTGTAAGTAGGAATCTCATTTAAAAGACATGAAAACCCAAGACCAAATGAGATTGCTGTTTGTCTTATAATAAATTTTCGAAGCAATCACCTTTGTCAGAGAACAAGCTTGAAAACTCCTCTCCACAGTGCAACTACAAATATTTTAAGGCATCTTCATTGTAAGTAAGCAAGTATGTACCTACCTCCTAACTAGTAACTTTAGTGCCCTAGGTATTTTACTCCTCCCGGCCCTCCTGTGCGTCATCGTATTTTGACAATATTAAATCCCACTTTATTGCTCCTTCACACTCTCTTCATGGACTAATATTTCCTTTTTTGTGTAACACAGATCGTAAAAAAATGTCCTTTTCTTTCGGTTGATGTCAAAGTTGAGCACAGAGGGTCCATATTAGCAGATATGCTTAGCTTATATTGCTTGTAAAAAGAAAGAAAGAGAGATATAGAGGTCATCTGTTGTATAAACACAAAATGTCAAGACATTTGTTCAGTTTCTTGCCATAAATCGTTAAGGGAAATTTTATGGCCAAGATCTTGGATCGTATACATTTCACACCTTGGGTCTTTTATTTTTATCAAACGAAAGACTTCAGGGAGACTTCTTGGTTGAAAGATTGATAACACAATTACGATTTTTATATATGAATTTTCTCGCAATGAAGAGGTGTTTGAGACTCTTAGGGAATTTTACTATTGCAAAAGATGACAGCTATCACCTGTCACATTTGATGAAGACAAAATCTTTGTACATAAATTTAACAGGTATAATCGAAATGGCATTCGACCGTAGCGCCAACTGGTTACAAGCTGAGATAACCATTTTTAATTTGCATAAGTTTGCATTGAGCAAAAAAAAATTTTGTTTGATGAAGCCGAATAAATTGAAAAACATCAATCTTGCTAATAGTAGTGTTCCACGGTTTCAATTCGTTACTTACTTACTTACTTATGGTGGCGCTACAGTCTAGGTCGGACCAGGGCTTCACCCAACAAACTTCTCCAGCCAGCTCGGTGCCTAGCTAGCTGACTCCAGTTTCGCACGCCAAGTTGGTTCAGGTCCTCTACCACCTGTGTGCTCCACCTGAGTCGCGGTCTTCCTCTTCTGCGACGTCCTTCCGGGTTGGATTCGAAGACTCTACGAGCCGGAGCATCATTTTCCATTCGCTCAACATGATCCAACCATTTAAGTCCTTGGACCTTAACTTTTATGGCTGTCAGTGTCGCTGTACAGCTCGTAAAATTCTTGGTTGAATCTTCGTCTCCATTCTCCATTACCGTAGACAGGACCAGAAATCACTCGAAAAGTTTCTCTCTCAAAGCAGCCCAAAGCGTTTTCATCAGATGTTGTCATGGTCCATGTCTCTGCACCATACATGAGGACCGGGTTGATGAGAGTTTTGTAGATTGTCACTTTTGTTGCTCGGAAGAGGACTTTACTACTCAATTGCCTTCTAGGTCCAAGGAAGCAGTGATTGGAAAGAGTGATTCTTCAATGGATTTCAGCGCTGGTGTTGTTGTCTAGACATTGCTCTATTTGCTCTATATAATTGGCGTCTATAGACGCTGTCATACGCGGCCTTGAAATCGATGTAAAGGTGGTTGGTATCGATTTGAAGTTTCTTGATCTTCTCCAAGATCTGCCGTAGGGTGAATATTTGATCGGTGGTGGACTTTCCGGGTTGGAAGCCACACTGATAAGGACTTACCAGGTTGTTGGCGAAGGGCTTCAAACGTTCACACAGCACGGCAGACAATATCTTATAGGCGATGTTAAGGAGACGTATACCTCTGTAATTAATGCTGTTCAGGGGATCTCATTTTGAGGATGGGGCATACGATGCTGAGGCTACATTCGTCGGGCATGCTTTCCTCCGACCAAATTTCGCAAATGAGCTGGTGCATGCTCCTAACCAAATCATCTCCAGCTGCTTTGAACAGTTCGGCGGCTAGCCCGCCTGCTCCAGCGGCTTTGTTGTTTCAATTCGTTCCACAACATTAATTCCAGGCTTCACTTGTAAAAGGCTCAAGTTTAACCTCAATTTCTCAAATTTGAATTGATTAATTACAAAATTTATTGAAATCAAAAATTTTAAAATGCACCATAAAACGCACCCTGTCTACATCTAGCCTCTTGGCTCTTCTTTTATAGAAAATATTAATAATAATCGCATGAAGCCCTCCATTAAAATGCCAATTTTTCTTCACCGAATTTTTTCCAACTGACAACATAACACTCTTGTCTTGCATCGTTTATTCCACATGTTACCTTCTTCTTCCGTCTTCAATAGGCATTAATCAGAGCAGACGCTACTTTCTTCAGTTCTTGAGTCTTTGAAATTCGATTTGTTACATTCATGTTTACCAAAACAATATTAAGTTCGATTTTTTTGCACCGTTAGCTGATTTCACCCCAAATTCTCAACCCCCTTATCGGGTGCTTTTTATGAAATACGATACAAGTTCGAAACTTTGTAAATGAATTGGGCATTTCCTTGCCTGAGTCCTTATCTCAATAAAAAATAAATTTTCAAAAACCAATAGTTGGTTATTTCTGGCCGACGCCGCCGCCGACGCACGGACCGAAACAGGGGCAAGCAGAAAACGTAAGCCACACACCAAAGCGAATTAAAACGAAACAGGATTTATATGTGGGGGCAATACCGACCTTACGCATCCTTATTTGCTTCTTATGCAGAAAAAAAGGATAATAGAGAAATTTGATAGCTTTTATAGACTCTAGCAGCTAAAACAGGGTCATAATACCAAACCACTAATGGGCCATGAAATTAGATATCATCCTTGCAGCAGCTAGTGCCAAGGCTCTCTAATAACTTCTTTTTGCAAAATTTCTGCCAAAATACCTAATCTACCACTGCAGAAACGGCAAACTCGTCCATTGTAAACCACTCGCGCCCTCTTGTTGAAAAGCTTATAAAATGGGGTTGCCTGGAGGATCATTGGAATCATGGTTCAAAAGTGCGTTGAACCTTTGCTTTGTTATTATTTCCTTCTGGAGTCTGATTTCGACGAAGATGGTTGCTATTGGTGATGTCTATTGTGTGCTGTAACTCTGGCTGCACCCTATGAGGAAAAATGTTGATTCAATTTGATTTGAATAATGGCAAACATGATGCCTCCTGTTGTGCGATGCCAGACGTTATGGTACTGTGAAAAGAAAAACCACTGAGACAGTTATGAGGCGTGAACTTGAAGAAAAAAGAACTGTTGACGCCATCGAAGTCCTAAAATAAATCATAAGATTATTGTTAAGAATTGTTCCTTCGAAGTAAGGCTGCCATTTGATGACTCTAAGGACTTTTAAGGCTTGTGTCTTCAAAATAAAATTGTAGACAGAGATGTTATTCGTCAGAAATGTTAGTGAACGGCTGGACTGAAACGTCCATAACTCTCGAAGAAAATTACATAAGAAATTCAATGGCAATTGTTAACTCGAGGGTTAGTTTTGAACCGATTTCAAATCACGTTCAAATTAATAGACCTTAGAATTGTCAACAACAACAGCGAAGCTGTCGAGTCTAACAATTGTCATTTGCAGGTCAGTTGGTTATCTCTTAGCAATGGCTACGTTCAATCAAAAAGGTAGCGGATAGCTTTTTGTTGTTGTTTTTCATAGTAAGAAGATAGCAAATACATGAACCATTATCTGTCAAAAAAAAGCCGAAGGTATCTGATGTGGCTTTTCTTACAACCCAGAAGAATAGCTTCTAAAATTCAAGGCGTGCAAGAAATATGCAAAAACGAATCAATCCCTTTTGTGAATATCTATGTTGTCTGGTCAGCTGTAAAATCGTTTTGTACATGATAATTACAACAATAAAAAACTCAGAAATGTCAAGCTCGTAGTATATGTGTAAAATCCGTGTAAAAGTATGGAACCTCAGCATTGTTTGCCCGATCCTGAAAAAGGGAGATCCTCTAAACTGCACCAACTACAGAGTAATCAGGGAATGGCGAAGAAGATATAACAGCGAATTTAAAGGTTGTACAATGACATGGACCTAGCCAGAAGGGTCAAGGCCCAGAGACTCAGATGGCTCTGTCATTAAGAGCGGATGGACACCAATATTTCGGCCCGGAAAGCCTTCGACACTATTCCCGGGGAACCTAGGAGGAGAGGAAGACCGCGACTCAGGTGGAAGAGGACTTCAATCGACTTGGAGTGCAAAACTGGTGACAGCTAGCTAGGGACCGAGCTGGCTGGCGGATACTGTTAATTGAGGGTGTTAATCCGTCTCCCAAAAAGAGATTCAAGACAAATCAATCCTTCGAGAAATAAATTCAATTTCCTTGTGAAAGAAATTTGTTTAAGGGGAAAAAAGAATTGCAACTTTTACGTCACGGATCAATTCTTGGGTTGTAAGAAAAGCCACATGAAAATTGTTGGTATACCGCGGGTATCTAAGTGATCAGCTGATCAACATATGATTTTCTTGCCATGACCTTTTTGGCAATTTGACGTGCAATTTCATCAGCTCCCAAATTAAAAGGAAATTGAAAGAAATATTAGCAGATGACTATCGATGTGTTTTTAATTATACTTGTTATTATTTAGATGACTCGGAAGCAGTTTGTCGAAGGATTCACAGCCAAAACAATATTCTCAAGCGTTGGATTTGTTGTTGTTTTTTTCCATAGACGTTTTGACAACGATCTGGAAGTATCTAAATAGAGTGGCGCGAAAAGTCTTGAAGAGCCAAGGCCTAAGTGGCTTACTCTCATCAACAATTCTCCAGGTGCGTATGAAGAATTGAGAGGACCTATAATTTTACACCGATTCCGAACGGCAAAGTTGAGAAGCACTTTTTCATGACAGATTGATAGTCTTGGAAAATTTGTCAGTTCTTCGCAAGAGGCAGTGCCCGTGAAAGATGAAATAAGAACTATGGACACGAGTAGGACTCGAACCCACGACGTTCTGCTTAGCAGCCAACGCACTTAACCACTAAGCTACGGACACTACGTACAAGAATCTGTCTCGTCGAAAAAGATGTCGCAGATACGGTTATCTTAGATAGCCTGTCCGATAGGTGATTGAACGTAGCCAATACAGGGTTCGGACTTGAGAGATTGCAAATCGCAGTGAAATGATCTCAAAATCGCAGTAGATTCAATATTTTCGCAGTAGAATTGACTTTCAAGAGAAAAAAACGTTTTGTGTTAGATTTAAAATTTAGTTCTTTATTAAAATAACAAAACTTAAATAAATAAAGTCTATATTCTTTGGTTTAATATCAAAACAATATTAAAATAATAATAATAATAAAACAAAAAACAAGTGTGTTCACATTTATCACATTTTTCTAATCTTTTAAAGAAAAACCAAAATTTAACAATGTCCTCTTGATTTTTTTTTTTCAGTCAAAATCTGTTTGTTCATTTCCCATTTTGATTTATATTTTTGGTTATATTTTGGTCGCTGTTGTAAATTTTCCAAGTCATCGTCCATTTCCAACGTCTCAATTTCTTCGGTTTCTCAAAGGGATAAGTAATAATCTATATGAGACCCATTTTGTCTGTTTTTGAAAAGGATAAGGGCTTTTTGGCTGGCTTCTTTAACTCTGCAACCTTTACCTGCTACTGAACCTTTTAAATGTTGTCGCTGGTTTTATATTGGTTTTTATATTTAGTTTTACCCTTTACTTGTTTGTCTAAAACTGACTTTTTTTT
>CAKKXW010000579.1:0-12425 GCA_920937365.1 Sphaerophoria rueppellii | reverse complement strand
GTGGTTAGGTGCGTTGGTTGCTAAGCAGAACGTCGTGGGTTCGAATCCTACTCGGGCCCAAAGTTTTTATTTCATCTTTCACGGACACTGCCTCTTGCGAAGAATTGACAAAACTTCCAAGAGTATCATCTGTCATGAAAAGGTGCTTCTCAACTTTGCCGTTCGGAATCGGCGTTAAATTGTAGGTCCCTTCAATTCTTCACACGCACCCAGAGAATTGTTGATGAGAGTAAGCCACTTAGGCCTTGGCTCTTCAAGAGCTGTCGCGCCACTCTATTTATTTTTTTTTTTTATTGAAGGCACGACTTCATTTCGGTAGAGTAAATTGAAGGAGATTTTGAAAAGTTAAAATGTTCTAATGAAATGAATTCAAGCAATTTTAATGTTTCAGCCTAAGGCTCTATTTTTTACAACATCAACACTAGCTGACTTTGGCCGTTTGCTGGATGCAGTTCAAAGTTTAATGTTAAGGAAACATAGACGCAGCAAAGAGAATACAAGATTTACGCAGGAAACAAAAGTGACCAGAAACGAACAGTCAACCATTAGGGCCTGTATCAGTGTTCACAGCCATGTAACGAAGCGTTACACTAAAACCTCCACGCCAAGAATTTTACTCATACAGTGCACCGCACACCGCCGCGGTGCGCCGCCGTCAGCAAACCAAAAACCAACAACAACCAACAACCATACAATATAAAGTAAACTATTGATTTTTACATTTTTCAAGATAGAATTCGCATCTAGTTTTTACGCGAAAATTGTTAAGCAATAGACTGGAAACAAGGAAAATTCGATGTTTACTACCGAAGAGACTTAAGTTTATTTCGGGCTTGTTATAACAAAACGTACTGTTCTATAAGAAAAAAACCCTCACCATCTGATAAGGAGGACAATAGTTTTCTATTTTTTCCTCTCACTCTTCTAGTGAGCTGGACACTTGAACCGATATTCCCCCACACTCATCTGGTGACGGTGAGGTGGGCACTACTTGTTAAAAAGATTTTAATTGTATGCGTTGTGTTATATTACAGGAATTTGAATTAAGTAGACATTAAATGGTTAATAAATAAAGTTGAATATTACTTCTTGTCATTTAACGTTGTTTGGTTTGCTAGTATAGTTAAAAGAAGTATCACAACACAAGCTTATAAACAAGAAGCAAAACTCTTTGGTCTCGGTGTAAATGAGGACCCAGCACCATCATCCAACTGTCCTCACTATGTGGATGTCTCTTTGCAATTCGTTAAGTTTTTCGCAAGGACTACGGCTACATTCGTGGTAACAGACGGTACTAAACAGCTTCTGGAGTGAAACTTTACATGTTCTTTGTTTAATTTCAGCACTGGATCCAAAGTCTTCATAAAAACTGATGGATGTTTATCGAAAGTCCTTAACTATTTTGGAGGAGAAGTTGACCTAAATGTCATTTTTTGTAAAAAAAAAGCGTGACTTTTTTGGCGTTAGTTGTGGCAGTGGGGGAGTAGTATGTATTTCATCTTACCCAAAAGAACGTTTGGGATACACTTCTCTTTTTAATTGGTTTCTATACACGGCCTTGTTAATTGTAATCGATCTTTTCGAAGTTCTGCCTTAAAGTAAATATCTGAATATCGATGGTGGACATTCCTGCTCTAGAGTCATACCGATAAGGACCTCCCAATCTGTTGATGAAGGTTTTTATGGAGGCTTTTTTTCGGGGACTTGTACATCTCTACAATTGATAGAGTTAGGAGACCTGTTCCTTGATGATCGGATAAACGATAGGTTAGGTTAGGTAAGAGTGGCTGTCTAGATGTTATTGACTCACCTAGACCTCAAATGTTCATTGTGGTACCACTAAAGAAGTTACTCATGGGAGAGTATTAATTTAAAGAAACCATTTTGTTCTTTTAATGAAATTAGACAGACATCTTGTATCGTAATTCTTACTATTGGAAAGTACTGGACATGTACATAGAAGATGTTCGACTGTAACCTCGTCCATGCAGCTTCTACAGAAGTCGTTTGCGTAGACGTCTTGCCCAAAGCATGTCTACCTATGAGGCAGTGTCCTGTTATGACTCCAATTGTAGAGCTTATATTTTGTCTGCTCAGGGAAATCAAGCCTTTTGACCGTTTCAGGTCTATGCTTGGCCATATTTGTTTAGCATTTGTTGATTCTAGAGCATATTTTTGGTGAAGGTGTTTATTTGCATGTAGAAAGTGGTGTTCCTATGTTATGTCTTTGTCTAACAGCAGGCAGAAGTGTTCCGTTTTTGGTGAGCTCATCGGCTTTGCAATTTCTGGGAATGTCACTGTGGCTCGGCAACCAAATGTGGTGAATGTTAAACTGTTCTGTCTTCTCATTTAGAGATGATCGACAGTCGACTATTATAATAGAGTTTGTGGAGACAGACGCGAATGATTTGAGAGCAGCTTGGCTCTCCGAGAAGATACGTATATCCTTGCAAGATATAACGTTTTCTTTGAGCCAGGGTATGGCCTCTCTTATCACCTTTTTTTGTAGGTGGAACACACAACCTTGATTGGGAAGTCTATATGATAGACTGAGATTCAGTTGTTTCGAGTAGATACCACTTCGAACGCCGTAGTCGGTCTTTGAACCGTTATATAAGAGCATCGTGTTTTCATATAGAGGTCTTCCCTCTTCCAAAAAAGATATTCAAGAGATGGAACCATGGAAGTTATTATCGAATACCATTTTTGGGTGGTATAGGTTAGGTTAGGTTGTGGGGCCGACAGTTGATATCGTTACCGTCACACTTAGATCAATTCAGATTCATTGTGATACCAGTGAGTATTGCTACTCAATCTAGTAATAAAAACCTATGTGATCAGTTAATCAAGCCATTTAAAGGCATTGATGAAGTTCCATATGTTAGTAACTGGAATAATAGAGAGTTCTTCTAGGACCCCGAAGAAATAATTTCCGAGCAATTTCTTCCTTTGATAGGAGAGTGTGGGGCAGTGACAAAGCAAATGTGAAGAGTCTTCAGATCATCTGAACTGATTCTCATCTTTTCTTATGATATCCTAACAGATTATGTCCGGTAATAATGCTTGCAAAGAGATCGAATTGATATCTTGTGTAGTTGTAGGGCCATTTCTTTCTTATAGTGCCGCAGGTGTCAAGAAGATTCCACGTTTCATCGGCCATAACAGTTATTCTATTTGAAATGTACTGCTTTATGTGACATGCTATAGAGTGCTGACTAGTTGAGCTTGGCTTACGTCAAGCATTGATCTTACTCTTGCTAATTCATCGGTTTTCTCGTTGGTCTGGTATAGTCTAAGCGATCTGGGATAAATCTGAAAAGTCATGGGTTCGAGTCCTACTCGTGCCCATAACGTTTTTATTTCATCTTTCACGGACACTGCCTCTTGCGAAGAACTGACAAAACTTCCAAGAGTATCAATCTGTCATGAAAAAGTGCTTCTTAACTTTGCCGTTCGGAATCGGCGTTAAATTGTAGGTCCCCTTAATTTTTCACACGAACCCAGATAATTGTTGATGAGAGTAAGTCATTTAGTCTTTGGCTCTTCAAGAGCTGTCGCGCCACTCTATTTATTAAGTAGTATGACTTGAATTGATACTGATCCATTGGGAAGTGGCTGTAAGCCTCACGCATTCGTTGGCTGCCACTATTTGGAGGCAAATGTCAAGAGGTGTTAGGTATAAAAGCACCTCCAAAACTGCTGTTGGTGTTGAAGGAAGTGCTCCCGTGATGCACATTCCTCCTGACCGCTGGACTTTTATGAGTTTGTTCAAATTTGTCCAGTGCAGTAAACCATACGACAACTACATAAACGAGTATCGGTCTGTAGCCTTCTTGACTCTTTCATCAATATTTGCCTTACAATTTAGTACTTTGTCTAAAATGAGGCCTAAATATTTGCTGATTTGAGAAATTTTGTACCTTCTCGTAAAGAGTTCTACTTCCTTTTTATGTGGAATAACGTATAAGGAACAATGCTTTGCCCAATTGGTAAGCCTGTTTAAGGCATTTTGAAGGAGTTCCGCGAGAGCTTGAGAGGGTTTCCCAGATACAGATAAACGATACTGAAGAGTAAATACGCCTAACCAAATTTTACACTACACTTTGTACAGTTTGGATGCTAAGCCGTCTACTCCATCCATATCTAATGGTTTTGCATATCAAAACATGGTTTTGTTCATCATCACTTTTACATAGATTCTACCATTACGTTTACCTGATTTTCTCTATAGACCTTGGATTGGGGTAAAAACCTCTGATGGGATTTCTTTTCCTTTTCGAGATGTCAAGGCTATTCCATCCGAGTTGCTTAAGTGATTCTTTGAGGCTCCGCTTCGTTTGTCACTCGGTAAGCTCTAAGCTGTGTATGTTTACCAGATCGTCAAAACAGTGGTTTCGTTGTGACGGCCACTTGTAAGAATTCCAAAGGTTGTATCTCTGATGTCTTCTTCACAATGTTCTTCTTCATTCCGAGTTGTTTAAAATATGCGTAATTTTTAGACAGAAGAATGAATTGATTAACGTCAGCACCTAGCAATTAAGCCTTATCTGACGTGTGACCACTCACACAGGTGTCGTTTATAAGTGTTGACATTCACCCTGATGATCCACCAGCTACAAAAGCACACCTCAACTTTCAAAAGAAAGAAGCGGGTACCCTGCAACTGGATTCACACCAGTACCAATTGAATTAGTGCTAGCCCTTATTCATCTTGGTTTGATTCTAGACTACTATTCAGGCAAAACACGGAACTGCACTCAACCCTCGTTTACCGAAAGAAGAGCCGTTATCCGGTCACGGAAACTGCACTCAACCTTCAGTCACCGAAAGAAGAGCCGTAACCGCAATTTGCGAACAGCAGCTGAGGCCAAACTCAGACAACCACAACCCCCGCGAAGGTCCATCCCACTAGTGAGGTGGCAAATCCTCACTACCCGCGGTACCCAATTGCCCCTGGGTGAGGGGTTGGTGTCACATTTTGGTTCTGTATAACCATTCGTTATACAGACGTTGTTTCATTTTTGTGATCTTTTGAGTTTTGCAGCTTTTCTCCAACTGGCGGATGAGGGGCACCGCTCACCCTCTTTCAATTGAAGGGATGAACCAGCCAAACAAGGGATATACCCAACTGGGCGTCTAATTTCGTTAACGTCTATCCACTTTCGTAATTCGTTGATCGTTTTTCTCATTTAATATATCCTTAGATATATTATCTTTTTAAGGATCGCATCAATCTTCATTATACGTCCTGCTTTAATCCGTCAATGCCATTAGACTAAAGCTGCCTACGTCCGCAGGTTCATGCCAATAAATTGACAAGAACCTCTTAGGGGCACCACTTGAAGGTGTAGGTCAGCACGTTCACTTACTAGGGAATATGTACTCGGAAACATGTTTCCTTTCTAAATTTCCAGGTCCATGATTTTACCTCCGTAATTTTTAGACAAGGGATGCGTTGTAATGTGACCTGGAGCGCTTCCAAGGAACATATGTATTCCAGAAGACCAAGAAAAAGCGACTACGTTCGTTCAGCCAAAGGCCAAGTAACCGCTGATGAATCGGCATAGATTTTGACGTCTGGAGAATCTATGCGAGGGACCTTTCCCGATGGAAAACTGCTGTGTCTCAGGCTGATTCTATATGGATTGGCTGGTTAAATATGCAAATTGAAGGTGTGGAGATGTTGGAATCAACATGATGGAGGAAATGCTTTGAGGTCACAGTTCATTTGTCATATCTTTTGGAACTTTAATCGGTGACTTTAATCTTCCTCGTCTAGTGTGGAATGACTCTGACGATAAGATCTCTTTTGTTCCCAATAATGCAACTTCAGAAAAGGAAATGTTATTTACCGACCGCCTTCAATCCTCTGGTCTTGCCAAATGAGTAATATTAAAAACAATTTAAGCCGGCAGCTTGATCTGGTGTTCAGTTCTGACCCTGATAATACATGCGTATTAGAATCTCGATGTGTACCACCCCCCAATATGTATCACTTTTGCTTATATTAGCATCAATACCAACCCCGTTGTTTTGAATAAATATAAATTCAATTTCCGTAAAGCCAATTTTGTTAAACTCAATGACTTAATAAACAGAACCAACTTCGATTTTTTATCTAATCTTAACACACACATTGACTTTATCATTACCAAATTTTATAAAGTATTTGTTGACCTTATTTCACAGTCAGTTCCGATTGTTCCCATGCGAGACATAACATCTCAATCTCCCCCGTGGTATACCAAAGAACTAAAATCACTTCGTAACAGACGAAATAAACTATGGCTGACGTTTCTCAAATCCAGATCAAATTCTGACTTCTCGAACTATATTTCTGCTTACCAACATTTTTCTTTCTTATGTGAAACATTATATTCTGACTTCATCTCAAAAATGCAATCTGATCTTATACACAACCCAAAATTATTTTATCAATTCATCAACAGTAAAAGAAAATGTGACGGTTACCCGTCAATTTTATTACTAGACGACATATCTTCTGCAGACTCTTCAACTATTTCTAACCTTCTTGCAAAATTTTTTAGTAGTGCGTTCTCCAGTGATAATACTGACATTGACCATAACTTCTTCCGTTACATGAATGGCTGTACTAAAACATCATTTACTTCAATTAACATTGACATTTCTCTGGTCACAAACAGAATAAAATCACTCAAAGACGATTACTCTGCTGGTTCTGATGGTATTCCACCTATAATTTCGAAAAAATGTGTTGATAGTCTTGCCGCCCCTCTTACTGTTCTTTTTCAATTATCAATCTCTACTGGCAACTTTCCTAATCTATGGAAGGAATCTGTCATTATTCCAGTCCACAAAAAAGACCCGAAAAATGACATTGCTAACTATAGACCAATTGCAAAACTTTCTTGCATCCCTAAATTATTTGAAAGTATAGTTAATGATTTCATGTTCTTTCACTCCAGACAAATTTTCTCTCCAAGTCAGCATGGGTTTCTCAAGGGAAGATCTACCACTACCAATCTAGTTGACTTTATATCTTTTTCTCTCTGTGCTCTGGAAGATGGATATGAAATTGACTCCATCGCCACAGACTTCAGTAAAGCTTTTGACAAGATATCGCATAATATAATCCTTTTTAAACTTGACAAACTAAAATTTCCACGTATTTTCATATTCTGGATACAGTCATACCTCTCGAATCGACAATACAACGTTCTCTTCAGGAATCGCGTATCTAATCCAATTATTGCATCTTCTGGTGTTCCTCAAGGTAGCCACCTCGGCCCAATTATATTTGTCTTGGCCACAAATGACGTCGATCAAATCTTCTCAGACTCCAAACTCCTTGTGTATGCAGACGACATGAAAATCTACAAAAAAATATCTTCCCCTAATGACGCTCAACTACTTCAGAACGACCTAAACAAATTCTATATAGCTATGGTGCAAAGCAAATCTCTTAGAGCTCAATATTAAGAAATGTTAAGCCATTACTTTCTCTAGAAGGCGATCTCCATTGCCCCAAAGATCTTACTTTCTTGACTCTCAAGCAATCAATATAGTTTATTCTATTAATGATTTAGGACTGCTCTGCGACGCTCAACTTAACTTCACTTCTCATATCGATACTATTATCAATAAGGCTAATTCCACTTTAGGTTTTATCAAGCGATGATCTAAAGAATTTGATGATCCATACCTATGTTTCCAAATCTCTGTATATGACTTTTGTTCGGCCTCTCCTTGAATACTCGTCCCAGGTTTGGTGTCCTCATTACGAAGTACACATTAAACGTACTGAAGCCGTGCAGCGCCGATTCATTTCATTTGCATTACGTGGCTTAGGATGGGATGATCCTTCGACCTCCCTCCTTATGAAGAACGACTTAAATTATTGGGCTTACAGCCACTATGCATACGAAGGGATAACGCTGATGTTATTTTCATTCATCAGCTTATAACTGGCTCTTTTGACTGCCCAGACCTGCTTTCAAGGATTCCTGTATTCATAAATTCACGAAGACTCAGATCTATCCCTCTATTTCGAACCCCATTCCACAGAACTGACTATGGTCGAAACGAACCATTAACTAGAATGATGACTAAAGCTAATAACTCACCCTTCTTTGACCTTAATATATCGAAAACCACCCTGAAGAATCTCCTAGTTACCTCCTCTCCCCGACTCTCTCCGTCATTATCCTGATTTCATATTTTTTATTTAATTATCTTATATCGAATTTTAACTATCCCCGTTTTTTTTTTTTTATTTATTACCACATTTGTATAACAAATTTTATAAATAAAAAAAAAATAGAGTGGCGCGACAGCTCTTGAAGAGCCAAGGCCTAAGTGGCTTACTCTCATTCAACAATTCTCTAGGTGCGTGTGAAGAATTGAGGGGACCTACAATTTTACGCCGATTCCGAACGGCAAAGTTGATAAGCACTTTTTCATGACAGAAGATAATCTTGGAAGTTTTGTCACCTCTTCGCAAGAGGCAGTGTCCGTGAAAGATGAAATAAAAACTTTGGGCCTGAGTAGGATTCGAACCCACGACGTTCTGCTTAGCAGCCAACGCACCTAACCACTAAGCTACGGACACTACATAACAAATTTTATAATATCATTGTTAAATATTATTATTTTTAGTTTTAAGATCTATTAATTGTGGCTTGTGTTAAGTCTTTTTAATAAAATGTATCATTTTCTTCATTTGGAAGCAGTTGTGACCTATGCTGGTAAATTTTGTCTTGGTACAGATTCTGAGTCTTACTTGTGAGGCCAAACCTGCATTAAAGTTTAAAAATAGGGAGCTCGTTTATTCCATCTGGAAAATTCATTTAAACTTTTAGTCATTAAATTAATTTTCTTAATTTTAGGTTACTCAAGTGTCTACACAAAATTAAGTCTGCCAGTACTTAATTCATTATAAAATCCCATTCCATCTGAAATACCTCACCAAAACGTACATATTTGCCTACCTTAATTCAACAACTGCTTTAAATTTTCCAAAAAAAAAAAATTAAATTGTTGCATATTTACAAAATGAAAATCCATTAAAAATTTGTATAAATTTGAAATATGCATGTTGAACATTTTTGAGAGCTCCTTTCATCAAACTGCAACATCCACTTCAAATATTTCAAACCACCCACCCGCTGATTCGTCAAAAAAAAAGCAAAAAAAATCGCAAACTCTGGTTGCCCCAAAAAAATGTTTCAATTTAAGTTGAATGCAATCACATTTAAGTGCTTCTCGTTGTTACTCCCTGAGTTTATAGTTTTTTAAATTGTGCAGCAATTACACTCGAAATTGCTGTCGGTAGTCGGAAGTCGATGTCGTGGTTGTTGTTTGTGCTGTTGGTTGCCGGGAAGTCAGCTTTGGGCTTGTGGAATATTTTTTGTTTTTTTCCAGTAAATGAATACAGGGCAAGACCACACAATTGTGGTGTTGTTACCTTCCCCAGTAGAACGAACAATTGAACACCGTTTACCTTGGGTATTCATGAAAACGTTTATGATATGATATCTGGCTACACTTTTAACCCTCAACCCTCAAGCTTCTGCTAATTTTCGCACATAGCTTAGGTTCCTTGATTTTGGCTTGAATTCTTGTGCATTTGTATTAAGCTTATCCAGTTTATTCCATTCAAGGGGAGGACTTCTAGCAAATAGTGTTGTTGTACCTTCCGTTTCCTTCCATGTCGTTGCTAATACTTACGTTGGTCGATGTAGTGTTTTTAGGATAAAAAATCAACACTTTTGTCTGACAAATCCTCCGCGGGAAACACATTACAGCATTAAAGTATTAACTACCCCCATTAACTTAATGGTTGTACCAACCCTGGAAACGTGTGAATCAGCACACCCACACGCGGCGGAAGTAGGTTTTTATGTCATTAGATACCTCAACTGTGTCGTATTAAATAGCTCAACTCTTCCCAAGGACTTGCAATACTTAAAAAGTCCAAATTTTGTGTGAACCTTGAACATGCCAATAAAGCAGTGACCTACATACATATTCTCTGTTGGCAGCTAGGTAACGTTTTTTATTCACACGTCTATAAACAAAAAAGAAGATTCGAAGTGTTGGCAGTGAATGTCGGTTTAAACCGTGTCTATTTTTTTATTTTAAATTTATTTCGAATCACGGCGACACATTTTTCAATTTATGAGAAAATTATTCATACATTTTCTTAAAAGCTAGCAAGTGTGCTTTTCGGGGTTTCTATGTCCACAGGAGCTCCAAAAAAGACATAAACATGTTTTTTACACCCAGCATGTGGTAATGTTATAATTTTTTGTTGGAAATAAAATTCAAAAGTCAAAATATGTGGCGCAAGTTGAATGGAGAAGTCATGCTTGAGGATAGGAAAATTAAAATTTATGATTGGGAAAGAAGGAGCCTATAGAAGCAACAGAAATATATTGAGACATATTCAGTCTGGAAGACTGGATGAAGAAGAGGGAGAGGCACATCGACATCTTCGTCATTTTCATCATTGGTTGACTCTGCGTTCAAGCATAATTGGCCACAGCAAAGCAATGTCCCAATACTTTTGAACATCTCAGTCCAATCTCAACTTTTTTTTATCACAAGATAATATCACACAGAAGTTAAAAAAAAAATTAAAAACTTGAATAAAAATAAAAGAGACCTTTGTGAGCGCGTTCTAGTTGCTCTATTCCGAAACGGTTAATTTTTCGTATTTCAAGACGAACAGTTTGTTTCTCGACATTTTGACCATTATAACTTTTTTTCCGGCACAATATCAATGTCCATTTTGCTCATCTTCATAACAGCACCGTTATTAAGGTGTATACAAAAATTCAGCCAAAAAGTAGCTGGAGTAAAGGTCGTTGATCGCATTATCACAATGGTTCCTAAATCTGGAACAAGTCGTAAGTCTGAATTTTTTGAATGAACCCCAGCTATTTCCTCTGAGGCAACTGCTACCGGGAACAATCGACGCTGATCGATTTGGATGTGGATTTGTAGTTGGGACTCGACTAAGGACAATCCGCTTGAAAGCTAAATTCACCAACTTATAAGCCTCATCTGCGCTCACGCCCCCACTGAGGAATAGGATGAAGGCACCAAAAATAGGTTCTACGCGCTTGGAGATTTCAACGCCAAGCTGGGCGGAGAAAAAAATCTTTGGTGGAATAATCGGACGACATAGCTGAGACAACACCACCTTTGGTAACGAATAACATCTCGATATCCATAAGGTGACATGGACATTTCTTGATCAATCAATCATCAAACAGATTGATGATCAGATTCCGATCGACGCAAGGCACTTCTCTAGCATGCAAGATGTCCGAACATTCCGAGGTGCCAACATTGACTCGGATGTGGATGACAATCTTGTGCAAGCCAGATTTCCCGATGGAGGCCAACACACGATATTGTTAAGAGAAAATTCGACGTCAAACGGCTACAATCGCAAGAGATTGCTAGATCCTATCCCGGTCGTTATTCTGATAAAATAAATAGAGTGGAGCGATAGCTCTTGAAGAGCCAAGGCCTAAGTGGCTTACTCTCATCAACAATTCTCTAGGTGCGTGTGAAGAATTGAGGGGACCTACAATTTTTACCGAATCCGAACATTGCCAGTTGAGAAGCACTTTTTCATGACAGATGATACTCTTGGAAGTTTTGTCAGTTCTTCGCAAGAGGCAGTGTCCGTGAAAGATGAAATAAAAACTTTGGGCCCGAGTAGGATTCGAACACACGCCGTTCTGCTTAGTAGCCAACGCACCTAACCACTAAGCTACGGACGCTATTACAACGCATCAATTGTCTTAAATCTACGCATATTTTAAACAACTCAGAAAGAAGAAGTCCTTAAAGTCCTTTTCAGACACAGAATGTAGAACTTACAGAATGAAAAAATAGTGGCAACATTATGAAGAAGACATCAGCGATAGCACCTTTGGAATACATTCAAGTGGCCGTCACAACGAAATCACTGTTTTGCTGATTGACAGCGGATCCTCAAAAAATTACTCATGCAGCTCGCAAGTTGTGCAAGCATGATAGGATGGAATACTCTAGACATATCAAAAGATGTTTAATGCCCCAAACCAAGGTCTATAGAGAAAATCAGGTAAACATAATGGTAGAATCTTTATTTATGTAAAAGTGATGACGAACAAAACCATGTTTTGATATGCAAAACCATTAGATATAGATGGAGTACACGGCTTAGCATCCAAACTGTACAAAGTAAATAAAAATAAATAGAGTGGCGCGACAGCTCTTGAAGAGCCAAGGCCTAAGTGGCTTACTCTCATCAACAATTCTCTGGGTGCGTGTGAAGAATTGAGGGGACCTACAATTTTACGCCGATATTTGTAGAAAACTATACAGATCTCATAAGGTAGGATAGTACGAACGTGTTGAACGCTCGACGTACTCATTAAAAAACTCCT
>CAKKXW010000576.1:0-21239 GCA_920937365.1 Sphaerophoria rueppellii | reverse complement strand
TATTTTCAATGTATCTTATTTTTTCACTAATGTTAATTATTCATCATCAAAAATTAGACATAAAAAGGTTTTGGTAAACTTAAGGAAAAAATCATCAGACTCACTTGATTTTTGAATGTTCATATGAGTTCTAGCAATTATTATAATTGAAAGATTTCTTTTGAGGCCTTCCAACACAATTTACGTAAGTTTTATTTACACATACCTATACTGCAGTAAAGCCTAAACATATGTGACATATGACATTATAATAATTCCGGTTTTGATATCACTTATCACGGAACAGGAAAGGGGAGTAGAAGAAATGTTTATAGTCATAAAATCCGAATCGACGAAAAGATTTACTTGACAAAATAAGAGAAGAATAAACCGATATGGATTAATTCTTATCCTATGGATTGGTTACTTTACTTAAGGTGGCGCTACAGTCCGTTGTGGACTTGGGCCTCAATCAACAGGCTCCGCCAGCTAGCTCGGTTCCTAGCTAGCTGTCTCCAGTTTTGAAAGTTAATTAAGGTCCACTTCCACTTGAGTGCACCACCTGAGTCGCGGTCTTCCTCTCCTCCTACGTTAATCGGTAATAGTGTCGAAGGCTTTCTGGGCCGGGAGCATTGGTGTACATCCGCTCTAAATGACCGGCAATCTGAGTCTCTCGACCTTGACCCTTCTGGCTAGGTCCATGTCGTTGTACAAACCGTAAAGTTCTCTGTTGTATCTTCTCGCCATTCCCCTTCAATGCACACGGGGCACAAGATGACCCGAAGAACTTTCCTCTCGAAACAGCCTAAGGCACATTCATCCATTTTTTTCAAGGTCCATGCTTCTGCACCATACAGCAGGACTGGGATGATGATGTGTTGTACAGTTTTACCTTAGTTGCTCGAGAGAGGGCTTTTCCACTCAATTGTTTTCTAAGCCCAAAGAAACATCGATTAGCAAGAGTTATTCTTCGTCTGATCTCGGCGCTGGTGTTATTGCCCGTGTTTATAGCGGAGCCTAGGTAGACAAACTCCTCTACTACCTCGAAGTTGTACGCGTCTATTGTGATCGTTCTGCCCGAGCCGTCGGTGTTGGGTGTCCTTCCTCGAAGACAGCATATACTTCGTTTTTCCCTCATTTACCGCTAAACCAATTTTTGCCGCTTTTGTCTCAATTTCAAAAAGGCACCATTGACATCACGCTGTGTTCTTCCCATTATATCAATATAATCGGCGTAAGCGAGAAGTTGAACAGATCTTTGGAAGATAGTGACTTTGGTGTTGACGGTGGAGTTCTGCACTATCTTCTCAAGAACGATGGTAAAGAAATCGCACGACAGTGCATCGCCTTGTCTGAATCCTTTTTTCGACGTCGAAATATTCCGTAAGCTCGATTGCCAACCTTGATGGAGCAGCGTGAGTTCTCCATCTTCATTTTGCACAAGCAAGAGCAGTTTTGAGGCAAAAAATAGTAAATAGCAAAGTGTTTACTCTTAATCTCACCAAAAAATCGATTCCTTCCATTCGATAGCCTCAAGAGATATCGAAGTTATTTGTCTATGCAAAGAAAAAGAGTTTTTAATCTCCGCAAAGCCTTTCCTTTCAGACAACAAAGGAAACTGAAGACGAAGTAAATATTTTTCATAATTAAATTAAAAGTACAAAACAATTTTCGGGCTATATCCTTTCTGTCTTAAATATCGACCACTAAAAGTGATGCCCGTCATCCCTTTCAAATTCACAAATCGCCTCAGGTGCGTTCAAGAAGAACTTCACAACAGTTTGTGAGTCGAATGGTGGCGCAACGGCCATTTCCAATAGAAAACGAAAATATATATATATATTTACTCTTTCAGTGAAATTTATAATTCATTGTCACATCCTGCTTGCAAAATAAGAAACTAAAATCTCCCAAACATCCCCTAATTTTAGAATTTCAGTTTTTGTTAGAAAAATTAAGGAAAGTTTCATCACAAACTGCAAATACCTTATTTAATTTGAAAATCATTTGTGCTCCATCCGAGCGCACTTAACCGATATCCGTCAATGTCCCTATTCGACTCACTGAC
Source organism: Sphaerophoria rueppellii (assembly GCA_920937365.1). Classification (NCBI taxonomy): domain Eukaryota; kingdom Metazoa; phylum Arthropoda; class Insecta; order Diptera; family Syrphidae; genus Sphaerophoria; species Sphaerophoria rueppellii. Next base: position 19,192 of record CAKKXW010000576.1, on the reverse strand, counting down.
TACATTGCCCAAGGAACAGCAGTCGTCGTCAGTCACATCTTTCGAATATACACGAAAAGTGAAAACTCATCCATCGTGCGACAAGATTTCTTAAATTGGGTATAGATTCTTTGAATCCTTGAATGCGGCAAATAATGGCAAGCCAATTGCGCTGCTGGGCAAATAATTTATTACTCGATGTTTTGAAGGAAGTTTTAATGGTTTATTTGCGTTTGTCAGCTGACAGTGTGGTGGTACAAGAAACTGGAGATGGAGGTATTACTGGTGGCCATGTGGCTGTGGGTTGTGATTTAAGGGATGGAGGACAAGTTCTGGTATGGAAATGTCAAAGAAGAATTCGCGAAATAAAATTGATTAATCAAGTGCTCTTAGTCAGCGGTTTACCTTTAAAACCATTGATTTTGAAAATTAACCTAGCAATTGCTATATTTGGTTTCAGTGATGGAATTAACTGGCAGGCACTTGGATAAACCGATATCAATTTTACTGTTTTCTTTTTTTTTTACCTTCGGCAGCAAACAATATTGATTGAGGGGGAGTTCGATAAAATGGTGGGAATAAAGTCCAAAATTGATTGATGGATTACAGCGGTTTCGAGGCAACAGATTTTTTATGGTTTGTATTTATTTTGTGTTACTTTTGCTTTGATTTTGATTTATGGTGTTTTAATGGGTTGGTATCTACTCTTATACAAGGTACCCGCATAAAATTGAATCCAGTTATTTTTTATTATTATTTTAAACATTTTATTCTAGTGGTTAACACGTGGAATAAGGGTTGTGTGCGTTGGCCAGTAACACCGAAGGTGAGGGTTAAAGTCCAACTAAACTACTGAACTAACAAATCTTCTAAGAGTATCAATTTGCCACGAAAAAGGGGTTCTTAACTTTTTTTTTTTATAATAAGCACACACTGAAGGGGTTTTTATACCCTTATTATGCCATAGACACAGTGGGTGTTTTAGGAAAGAGGGAAGGGGCTGGAGAGAAGGTGCCGGTGTACATTGGTCTTAAATTCATGAACACATGCAATGATCGGGAAAGAAAGTGTGTGGAAGAGAGGTCCACATTCTAATCCTCTATACTTGAGCGTACGACCGAAGTTGGGCTCGAGCGTAAACTGATGGGCCAAGCGCGGGTGTTATGGTTGAATTGTTTAAGGTGTGGAATGCAACTGGCTATTTCACGCAAAACGTTGCGACGGTTTCCAACGAAATGAATGAGTTAGTTAGTGTCTCTGTCACAAATCAATCTCACTGCTCTTTTTTTATTACATAGGCTTAAGTATGTAGCTGGAGCACCAGTCCAAATATGCGAATTTTACTCAAGCTTTTGTTGGATATAAGTCTTATAGATAATGGCCAGATCAGACGGGGAGACAAAATTTCTTGCACCGTCTCACAGTGGCCCGTTTTCGGCTTTTTTGGTTCCAAAAATCATAGCTCTTAACGAGTTGAGATATTTCCACAATTTTTGTTTTATTTGAAGGTTACGTCCAACGCTATGAATTGTTGAATTTCAAAATAAAAACATTACAGGGTGTTTCGTAAATAGCTTTCAAAAGCATTAGTTATATTAAGTGAGATAAAAATGATGAAATGTGAATTAAACAAACAAGAAAACTGAGTTTCTGGTGTAAAACAAAAGGAATTGACGTTAACAGTAGCGCAAAAAGTAAAACACCGATCTTAGAGGAACAGTGACGAAAAAAGTTTTTTTATTTTTTTTTTGTAAATTGAAATTAGAATAACATAAATAACAAATTGAACAGCAAATTATAAAATAAAAACAGTTAAAATATACGTATAAACATTAGATTTCTTGAAAACTATCATCTTGGTCCGTGGTAATATTCAATAAATTCAAAACAATTTCCGAGAATAAAGTGCTTTCATATCTTTTTGGGCCCTTACGTGCCTCAGTAGAAGAAATAAGCGGATTAGATGAGGCTGCAAGCATGTTTATAAGTCTTTCATTCTGCCTTATTCTACGAAACTTTTACGGTATTTTGATATCTATAAAAACGCTTTTGGTAGTCCTTATTTTTGGACTCCTGAGCTTCTTCAGATAATTCTCCTAGGGGAAGTGATTGATACTCCTATAATAGCTTGACTGTGAGCCAAAATTTTGTGAAGAGTAGGTGTCAGTTGATTTTCAGGATACTTTTGAGTCAACAGAGCAGCTGTTTTTTTGGCCTCCTCTTGATGAACTATATGAAGATGGCAGATCAATAATTTCTTCCGTTTCTATGGTATTTAAATGAAGGGTAGAGGAAAGCTAATCCTCATGTTTGCTCACGAATTTCACTCTCGACCTACCCATTGCATTCCATTTTGCCTTAGCGTTTATGAAAAAGGTACTCAATTTTCTTTCAAAATCAAGAAACCCTTATCGGATATTTCGTATTCAGTCATAACTGCGGATATAAACTTATTGACATCTTTCAGATTGGCACTAAAAATGTCGAACAAACTGCTATATGGTATATCCGTTTTCTATAACGTTTCCTTATTACTGTATACTGTTTCTATGCTCAGTCAGAAATGATAACTTCATTGAGCTTAGTTATCCTTTTACACCTTATATAAATTCTACCTGTCTACCTAGTCTTTGAAATTGGAATTGTTTAATCCTTATAAAAAAAAAACCTTTTTTACCTAAAATTTTATGATATCGAGCAATAAATATAAACATTTATCCGATTAAAAATTAATATCTACGTGTAATCACTGAACATTTAATCTCCTTAAGTCAAAAGTAACTGCTAATATTTTATTTGGATATAATATAAACCTTTCAATTACTGCCTCCGATTTATATAATATTTATGACATATCGTATTTTAAAATATTTCCGTCATCAAAAACAAAAATGTGGTGAATTCATTCCCCATTTCAGATAATTTTTTGAATTTGAAAAAAAAAATATTTGTTCGAAAATTCTGGAACACCCTGCAAATGTAATAAATTTAAAACTCATCATATTGTTAGCGGTGAACATTTTCTTCGAAATAAAAAAAAATTGTGGTGATATCTCAACTAGTTCAAGAGTTACAGTATCAACATTTTATTAATTTGCCATTGAAAAACCAGAAAATTGAAAAAAAGTGTCTGCCATCGATTTATAAAATCGCTCTAGCTCAGAAGGTTGCAATTGCAAGTAGGCGCAAATTATTCCTTCAGGATTATATTAAGAAATACTTCAGCTTTCATTATGCGTTGAGGTTTGCTTAATGCTTTTTGAACCTTTTTTTCCATGCAACGTAAAGTCAGAAAAAGGTACACAAAGTGGGGACACCACTTGTGCAATATTTTTACCGTATTTGTTAATTTCAGAAAGAAAAAACAAAAATTCTTTCCCCACATTCGTAATATAGCAAAAAGAAAATGTTTTTGTTTTTAATTAAAACTGAAAAAATAGTTCGACTTTGACCCCTCTCAAAACCAAACCGTTGGGAAAATTCAAAAAAAAATTCGGTTTCAAGAACTTCAAATATTTGTTAATTCAGCGAAACAACAAATTTTGAATTCTGGAACAACGAAAAAAATGAATTTTGGAATGACTTTAGCCTAAAAGGGCCACTGTGCGTCTGAAGAAACCCAAACATCTTGCTGCATTTTTGGCGACATCGCGAATGTGCTCGGTCCGCAAGAGATGGTCAGTGATGCACATACTAAGAATCTCGAGATGTTCGGTCTCATTGATGCAAGTGCCACTCATGGACAGTTGTTTTTAATTCGACATTGTACAATGCTGTTAAAGTCAGAGATTAATGAGTTAATCATATTAAGCGTTCCAGTTCCACATCTGAAGAGGAGGGATGTGAGTCTGGAAACGAATAAGAAGAGCTAAGGGTACTATCGACGAAAAGGTAAATCAAAAGAGAAAGAGGGTCGGAGACAAAACGGAGTCCTGGGGCACACCAGCATTTATATTGTAAGTTTCAGACTTGAATCCATCCAATACAACTTGTATTGAACGGTTCGAAAGAAAGTTTCTAATCCAACGAAGAAGGGATTCATCGATACCGAAGGCACGCATTTTCGATAAAAGAGCAAGATGCCAGACTTTATCAAATGCTTTTGAAATATCAAGTGCAACAATCTTACTTTCTCCAAAACGATGTAAGGATTTGTTCCACTGTTCGATGAGATAAACACAATCAGAATGACCAATCAAAGTGGACCTGTTGCTACGAAAGCGTACTGCCGGCATTAAGAAGCTTTCTTCGAGATATTTCTTGAGCTGATAGGTTATCAGCGTTTCCATGACCAGAAAGAAGAGACGTAAGTGCAACCGGACGATAATTCGAGAGAGATTCGCCTTTTTTGGAATAGGCTGGATAAATACCTTACTTTCGGAGTTCCGCAACAAAATTATGTTTTTAACACACACGCAACGCAGCAGCAACTTCCTCCCCCCATATTATAAATAATTGTAAAAACGCTTTTTGGAATAATAAGGAAAAATAAACAGATAACTTTGCAACACCATGCTAAATTTCCAAATAAAAAGTTTGAAAATATAAAATTATTAGAACTCTAATATTCTTGTTTTGTGTGTGTGCCAATACTAAAACCGTATGAAAGTGATCAAAAAGAACAAAATTAAATAATTTTCAAAATAATAAATAAATAAATAAAGATACAAAATTAAAGATTAACATCTTACCTGTATAAAAATCTGGTAGATTTTTGATTTGATTAATTTTAGAGAAGATATTCGGCACCGATACAAAACGTAGCGTAATCTGAATAAAAAAAATAAACAGGAAAACAAATTAAGAAAAACCAGAGGAAAGGAATTTTTTGTTGTTTTTTTTTGTTCTTAACTTTTTGAAATTATTCTATTTGTTTGTATTTAGTGTTATTAGCACACACACACGAACACAGAAAATGCGAAATAAAAAGAAAACTTAAAACATTTACAGTCAAAGCGAAACTAAAAATTTGATTAAAACGAAAACAGTGCCTTTTTACCTGAATATCCTTTGGGATAGACCATGGTGACCTCATCGAACTTTGGCTTCTTGATACCTTGCGCTGCCGTCGGACAACCTGAAAGTGACCGATGGGTTAGAAAAGTCCCATTAATATGACCGGTACCATCACAGCCCGGAGTGGGGCAATTCACACCATCAAATTTCATTGCAGTTGCTGCTGCAACTGCCGCCTTGTGCTGCTCCACGGTGCCGCCATTTTCCAGGACCCTCATTTTGTTACGATTCGCTATCGGACATCCGGATGCACTGTGCGTAAAAAAAAAAAAACAAACACAAATACACTTATGATAATTAAATTCAAACAACAACCCGAGGCAAGTTTGAATTACCTTCTGTGGGAAAGGAATTTCCCTGTTGAATGTCCAGAACCATCACATCCGGGTATTGGACATCTGCAAATATACATAAACACCAAAAACACAAATTATACACAAAAAACTGGCATATGTTTTGCGATAAACAAAAGCAAAAACTCACTGCACCGAGAAAAAAAGGAAGGATGCTTACAAAAATTAAAATATCAGCAGGCGCATACCTTAAAGGTTCAGAATCCTGGCCGTCACGTGGTTTGCTCTTGGGTTTATTCGCACGAGGACATCCTGACAGACTGCGATGCGATGAGTAGTTTCCGGTTACGTGACCAGAACCATCACAGCCCGGCGTCGGACATTTGAGTTCCTGCGAATGGGACTGCAGATGATTTCTATCCGTACGTGGGCAACCCGTTAAGCTGTAATTAAATATTGTTTTTCGAATATGAGCAAAACAAAATGTTAATGTCTTAATGTTTTAGGAATGAACAAAAAACAATTCAATTTATTTCAACATTCAATTTTACATTTTGTCGTCATTTGGGCTGCTTATATTTTTTATTTGCAGATGGGTAAGGGACATACCCGTTTACAAATTAAGATAAAGTCGTATTGACTTTTTACCCAGCCACTGAGTGTATCCTGATTATGCTAATCTGTCTTTATGTACCTCCACTATATGCAGACTTGAGTTTAGGTATAGGTCTAATGGAATAATTTTTGGTAAATAAATGTTAAGTAGTATAAAATCCTAACTTTGCAGACACATGATAATTTTATGGATGCGCACATCCTGAAGATACGTTATATCATAGAAAACCGGAGATGGGACCCCAAACGGGACAAAGGTATTAAAGTACAAAAAAAAAAGGAGTAGATGTATTTGAATCTTCTTAATAAATTCATGAAAAGATTTTGATTTGTATCTTTTTTGGATTTGTCGAAAAATGTATCCTTGAACAAATAAATTTTATTTTTCTATAAGACAGTAAAATACATGCTCATATCATTAGAAGCATAGCCTCATCCTGCATATTTAACGCAACATTTGTTACAAATGAAGAGCTTGTATCCTTAATAATTTCAATGGGATATCTTGACTGTTTTATGTATGATGCATATGTATTGTGAAGTAGATATGTTTGTACTCAGCTCATATATGCAAATGAACGGACGTGTATGTCCTTGGGGGTTAATTTCTTTTGTATCTTCATTATGGCGTAATAACGAACAAGAGACTTACAATGACGCAGGGTTCATTTTGACAATTTTTGAACTCATATTTTCGGTGTTGTAGCCTGGGGAATAAGACTAAAGAATGAGAGAAAAAAAGTTAAGGCAAGAGAATATGTTCAAGGTCGTGTCTGACTTTCGGTTGTATCAATTTTTTGTTAATTGAAAACGTAAATTAAAAAACTGTTTCTGCTTAATCAATCTTTACTATCCATTCAACGATTTCAGATACAAAATACTCTTAGGTCGCATGCAGAACCTATTCCATTAATTCAAACACATTTTTAAGGATAACATATTAAATTCATGCTTTGCCCTTTGGATTAGGCGCTAAAGTTAAGTTGTCTAATATGATGACTGCATTCTGTGAGCAGTTTTTAACTCAGAAAAGTCGCGAATATGCGCGGTCCGCAAGAGATGGTCAGTGATGCACATACTAAGAATCTCGAGATGTTCGGTCTCATTGATGCAAGTGCCACTCATGGACAGTGGTTTTTAATTCGACATTGTACAATGCTGTTAAAGTCAGAGATTAATGAGTTAATCATATTAACCGTTCCAGTTCCACATCTGAATAGGAGGGATGTGAGTCTGGAAACGAATAAGAAGAGCTAAGGGTACTATCGACAGACAAGAGAAAGAGGGTCGGAGACAAAACGGAGTCCTGGGGCACACCAGCATTTATAGTGTGGGTTTCAGACTTGAAACCGTCCAATACAACTTGTATTGAACGGTTCGAAAGAAAGTTCCTAATCCAACGAAGAAGGGATTCATCGATACCGAAGGCACGCATTTTCGATAAAAGAGCAAGATGCCAGACTCTATCAAATGCTTTTGAAATATCAAGAGCAACAATTTTACTTTCTCCAAAACGATGTAAGGGTTTGTTCCACTGTTCAATGAGATAAACCATCAAATCAGAAGTGGACCTGTTGCTACGAAAGCCGTACTGCCGGCCATTAAGAAGCTTTCTTCGAGATATTTCTTGAGCTGATAGGTTATCAGCGTTTCCATGACCCAAGAAAGAAGAGACGTAATTGCAATCGGACGATAATTGGAGGGAGAGGAGTATTCGCCTTTTTTGGAATAGGCTGGATAAATACCTTACTTTCGGAGTTCCGCAACAAAATTATGTTTTTAACACACACGCAACGCAGCAGCAACTTCCTCCCCCCATATTATAAACTAGCTGTCCCTGCAGACTTCGTTCTGCCTCAATCGATAATCGATAAGGATAACCCTCTACCACTCTACCCAACCCACTACCTCCTTGTGCTACCCAGTACGTCTACACATATCCACTCCCCCGTTACGACACTACTCTGTAACGCTACGAATTATTTCTACACGCTTACCGTTACACCATTAGCCAGAAACCCACTTCTTATTACCCGCAACGCGCAACCAATTTTTTTTTTGCATTTCGATTTTTCGATTTTTCGATTTTTCGATTTTTTTTTCTTGCATACCAGTTCCCCATCACAAATTTTCCACTTTCCCTTTGAAAAGCAGTGAGTTTTCCGGGTTCCTTTTGAAACCCTATTTTAAAATTTTCCAGTTTTCCATTTGAAAACCACTGCAACTACAGTTACATGCAATTTTCCCTGTGAAAACCAATGAGTTTTCCGAGTTTTTTACCAAGACTTTTCAATTTTTCCATTCGAAAACCCAAGCAAAAAAATCAAATTTTCGCCTTTTTTTTGGGTTTTCTAGTTTTCTCACTTTTCCATGAGGTTTTTCCAATTTTTTTTTCACAGAAATCATCACTGAATACAACAGTATTAACCATGAAAATTTCACAAATATCTGTTGGGCCGTTTCGGAGTCTATAAGAGACATACAAACAAACACACATCCATTTTTATATATATAGTTATAAATAATTGTAAAAACGCTTTTTGGAATAATAAGGAAAAATAAACAGATAACTTTGTAACACCATGCTAAATTTCCAAATAAAAAGTTTGAAAATATAAAATTATTAGAACTCTAATATTCTTGTTTTGTGTGTGTGCCAATACTAAAACCGTATGAATGTGATCAAAAAGAACAAAAATATATAATTTTCGAACAAAAAAAAATAATAAATAAATAAATAAAGATACAAAATTAAAGATTAACATCTTACCTGTATAAAAATCTGGTAGATTTTTGATTTGATTAATTTTAGAGAAGATATTCGGCACCGATACAAAACGTAGCGTAATCTGAATAAAAAAAATAAACAGGAAAACAAATTAAGAAAAACCAGAGGAAAGGAATTTTTTGTTGTTTTTTTTTGTTCTTAACTTTTTGAAATTATTCTATTTGTTTGTATTTAGTGTTATTAGCACACACACGAACACAGAAAATGCGAAATAAAAAAGAAAACTTAAAACATTTACAGTCAAAGCGAAACTAAAAATTTGATTAAAACGAAAACAGTGCCTTTTTACCTGAATATCCTTTGGGATAGACCATGGTGACCTCATCGAACTTTGGCTTCTTGATACCTTGCGCTGCCGTCGGACAACCTGAAAGTGACCGATGGGTTAGAAAAGTCCCATTAATATGACCGGTACCATCACAGCCCGGAGTGGGGCAATTCACACCATCAAATTTCATTGCAGTTGCTGCTGCAACTGCCGCCTTGTGCTGCTCCACGGTGCCGCCATTTTCCAGGACCCTCATTTTGTTACGATTCGCTATCGGACATCCGGATGCACTGTGCGCAAAAAGATAAAAAAACAAACACAAATACACTTATGATAATTAAATTCAAACAACAACCCGAGGCAAGTTTGAATTACCTTCTGTGGGAAAGGAATTTCCCTGTTGAATGTCCAGAACCATCACATCCGGGTATTGGACATCTGCAAATATACATAAGCACCAAAAACACAAATTATGCACAAAAAACTGGCATATGTTTTGCGATAAACAAAAGCAAAAACTCACTGCACCGAAAAAAAAGGAAGGATGCTTACAAAAATTAAAATATCAGCAGGCGCATACCTTAAAGGTTCAGAATCCTGGCCGTCACGTGGTTTGCTCTTGGGTTTATTCGCACGAGGACATCCTGACAGACTGCGATGCGATGAGTAGTTTCCGGTTACGTGACCAGAACCATCACAGCCCGGCGTCGGACATTTGAGTTCCTGCGAATGGGACTGCAGATGATTTCTATCCGTACGTGGGCAACCCGTTAAGCTGTAATTAAATATTGTTTTTCGAATATGAGCAAAACAAAATGTTAATGTCTTAATGTTTTAGGAATGAACAAAAAACAATTCAATTTATTTCAACATTCAATTTTACATTTTGTCGTCATTTGGGCTGCTTATATTTTTATTTGCAGATGGGTAAGGGACATACCCGTTTACAAATTAAGATAAAGTCGTATTGACTTTTTACCCAGCCACTGAGTGTATCCTGATTATGCTAATCTGTCTTTATGTACCTCCACTATATGCAGACTTGAGTTTAGGTATAGGTCTAATGGAATAATTTTTGGTAAATAAATGTTAAGTAGTATAAAATCCTAACTTTGCAGACACATGATAATTTTATGGATGCGCACATCCTGAAGATACGTTATATCATAGAAAACCGGAGATGGGACCCCAAACGGGACAAAGGTATTAAAGTACAAAAAAAAAAGGAGTAGATGTATTTGAATCTTCTTAATAAATTCATGAAAAGATTTTGATTTGTATCTTTTTTGGATTTGTCGAAAAATGTATCCTTGAACAAATAAATTTTATTTTTCTATAAGACAGTAAAATACATGCTCATATCATTAGAAGCTTAGCCTCATCCTGTATATTTAACGCAACATTTGTTACAAATGAAGAGCTTGTATCCTTAATAATATCTTGACTGTTTTATGTATGATGCATATGTATTGTGAAGTAGATATGTTTGTACTCAGCTCATATATGCAAATGAACGGACGTGTATATCCTTGGGGGTTAATTTCTTTTGTATCTTCATTATGGCGTAATAACGAACAAGAGACTTACAATGACGCAGGGTTCATTTTGACAATTTTTGAACTCATATTTTCGGTGTTGTAGCCTGGGGAATAAGACTAAAGAATGGAGAAAAAAAGTGAAGGCAAGAGAATATGTTGAAGGTCGTGTCTGACTCTCAGTTGTACCAATTTTTTGTTAATTAAAAATGTTACTTCAAGAATATTTGAATTAAAATATTCATTTAAAATGTTGCTGCTAAATCAATCTTCACTATCCATTTAACGATTTCAGATACAAAATACTCTTAGGTCGCATGCAGAACCTATTCCATTAATTCAAACACATTTTTAAGGATAACATATTAAATTCATGCTTTGCCCTTTGGATTAGGCGCTAAAGTTAAGTTGTCTAATATGATGACTGCATTCTGTGAGCAGTTTTTAACTCAGAAAAGTCTGCGGGTATGCTATCTTCCTACCACACTTAGTTGATGACCTGATTCATGCGGTTCATCAAAACACCTCCTTCATATAAAGAGTTCCGCAGGTATGCCATCCGACCCGGCGGACTTGTTATTTTTTAGCTTTTGGATGGCTCTTTCTACCTTTTCTGCGCTGGGAGCTGGAACTGGATCTTCATTGGCTTCTCTTTCGTCATTTTGCGCATTCAGAAGCTATTGGAAGTGCTGCTTGAAATCATTTACAAATCCCTGTACTTTGGTTCTGAAACCAAAAGCTAATTGCTTCGATCATTTAAAGAAACGCCGGGTTTTTTTCTCATTTCTCCATTTTGTTCGGTACTCTTCTCTTGCTGCTCTTGTTTTCCGTTGCAGCATCTGCAAACGTGCATTTTCCGTCTCTCTTTTCAATAACGCGCATTTATCATCATACCACGGATGCTTTTTTTTGCTTGGCTGGTAACCTATGGTGGCCTCGGCATTGGTTCCACAAGTTGTTGAAATCTATGGTATTTGGGAGCACGGCGGAGAATCGCTCACTCAGGCGCTCACTGTAGTCCCTGGTATTATCCGGAGTGCCAAGTTTTTTTGTCGCTTGATAGTCGAGCTCTAAACTTAGCCACTACCAAAAAGTGGTCAGTGTCGACATTTGCTCCTCGACCATCCGGAGATCGCCAGGTTGCTGTGTAGATCTTTCGTCTTGGAAACCTAATGCTACTTATCACCCTATTACGAGCTGCAGCAAAGTCGATTAGTCGGAAGCCGTTATCTGTTGTAACTTCGTGGAGGTTGTGCTTTCCAACTAATCCACCAAAGATGTCTTCCTTCCCGATTTTTGCATTGAAATCTCCGAGTACGATTTTGACGTCCGTCGTACTCTAGACAGACTCCGTATGCTCTATCCAGGAGGTCCTAAAAATTCTCCTTGCTAGACTCTTCAGCATCATCGGTAGGGGCGTGTGCACATATTATACTGATGTTTTGTAGTGTGGCCTTGATGCGGATTACAGCCAGGCGATCATTAATTGGCTTGAAATCCATGACTTTCGATCGAAGCCGATTTCCCACGACGAATCCGCATCCAAATATGTGCGTTCTTTGATGACAGCTGTAATAAATGTCGCATTTTTTTCTTTTCATAGTCGCTGATGCCTGATCCTATCCATCGTATTTCCTGGATCGCAGTAATGTCTGCCTTATGTTGCATGAGGGCAGATTCAAGTTTTTGAGTTGCATCTGGAGTGTAGAGTGTTGTTACATTCCAGGTACAAGCTCTCAATGTATTGTCCGTTGTCGTTTCGGGTTTCGTTACTATAAGAGGGTTGTCATTATCCGAGGCTGATGTCTCTATCATCACTATCAAGTATCTATCTGTGGAGGGGTTGTTAGCCCCTCGCACTAACCTCCAAATTTGTTGGGCCGTTGATTAGGTGCTTCTGTTTCTCCGTTTTGCACCCGCACTAACAAGTTTCGCAAGCTATATCTAGAGATATTACCAGTACTCGGTGGTTACCGCGAGGAGGTAAAGTAAGCACTTGGTGTGTAGGAAAAGTTACAGCTACGCCCCGAGGTCCTACAACACCCAACCACGCAGTTAATGTTTTGAAGACACTTGGGCGTATACTTACTATTTTAGTTTGGCAAACGATTAGTTCAATTTTAAAACAACATATTAAACTTAATTCATCGGTTTTAAGAACCTTGGAAAGTATATGACTCAGTGCCACCATATCCAATCAAAAATTTACTTTCATGAATGCATCGATTGACATCTTTGGAAGAAACCAACAAAAACTACATATCACAATGAAGCAAGTGCATGGAGGCTACGTCTGAAGAAAATATAAATTGACAAAAACGACTTCAATGAAATCTTCTAGCTACCATACCTTGAAATTATGCCTCGGCGACTGTTCACGAAAAACTCTAACCTACTATTGGAGATGTATATGTCAAAAATCTTAATAGAATTTATTACCGGTTCCCAAACTCTGAAGTAATAATATGTCTAAGAATAAATGGTTGCAAGGACCTCGACAAACGCATTTGAAACTTTTATTTCTATACCATGTTTTGAACAGAAAACAAGCGAAGAGAATGTTCACTCAATCATAAATTACTTACAGCAAGTCTTGATTTTATTAAACCAGTAAGCAACAATCCTCATTCAAGCTACAATGTGATTAATCAATTCAAATCGATTGTATTCATTACTTAAAGAACTTCTTCAGATAATGCAATCATCTTAAAACAAATAAGGAGATATTTTTGTTTTAGATTCATTATCTAATATCTAACATTAAAGAGCAACCTATAATACAATTTTCCTTGGCTTTGAAAATAAATAAGCGACAATTTTTCCAAAATCGAAATGAAAGGTTTGTCTGCATGTCACATTTCAAACTACATTTATAGCAGAGACTAGGACCGTAAATGTACACTTCTCTTTGTTTTTGTTTTTGGAAAATTGTTTGTACAACCCCACATTAATGGCTCACTATTTAACTTCTGAGGATAACCTTCGTTAAGACTTCACCTTTCAACCCTTTTTCGCTTCTAATGAAAACCTTTATGATTTCCATATACACACATAGTAAAAGGCTATGAATATGCGAATTCTATATGCATAACCGATTTCGGTCCAATTCGAGAATGGGTAAACATAAAATTCTCCATTAACAAAATCATTGCCTTGAGTGTACTCATATAGACATCCTCCTATGTCGCCCAACTCTAAAGCCAACCATACCTTAATGTGGCGAGGTCCCAAGGACTACCCTTATACTGTTACGAGAAAAGTCCTGAAAGATAAGAGTCTTGAGATTACCCTTTTTCAGTTATTAAAATAATTAGGTGCTTTATGAGTCTGGTGTTCACTTCGACACACGCTACTGTTTGCATATGTGAAAAGATAGTAGTGCACAACCACGCATCCTTCGAAAAGTTTTTAAGAAAAACTAAATTATATAATTTATGGTCCTCCAGTCGTGTCTACGTTCGTTTGTTCCTTTTTAAGTCTATCTATTTCTATATGATGATGCATTTCCTGGAATTGGAGGATTGGTGTGCCACAGAACGTTTCAATGATAATTAGCATCTTTTCTCGAATGTGTATTTTATCATCATTAAGCGAACAAAGCTACATATAGCAGTATATCTTGAAGAAAGGAAGAAAAATGTCTGATGGTCTTATTAAAAAGCTATTTCAATTTTTTAATCAGCCTTGATATTTGCTGCAAATAATCTTTTTAGCCTATATGAGTCCTTCTGCGTGTAGAAGATAAGCAGAGAGGGGTGGTTATTTTGTCCACCTAATCCATTTGCACCCACAAACTTCGGCAGGGATACGGAAAAAGAAGAACAATGAAGCAATTGGTACGGTAAGGGGTTTCCAATTAAAAAGTCCACTTTAACTTCAATGAAGTTGAAGACAAAGTAGAGATAAGAGTAATTCTGATGTAGAGAAACTGAATAGTAACAATCGAATATCGAATATCCTTGTGGACGTAGCCCCACTCAAAATAGTACACAAGTTAGAATTTTGCTTGTCTAATTAAAAAGGCATAGTTCAAATTTTCTTTTTAAGTTCATCAGTTGTTGATAAATTTCATGATTTCGTATCTCTTTTGACGAAGGAGCCTGGCCACCTATAGTAGAAAATATAACAGCACTGAAAAGTTGTAAGGCGGTAGCATTTAAGCATTGGTAAGGCATACAAATTCTCCTTTTCATTGTCTTTCAAAACTGTTCTCGTCCGTGAGATATGAGACATTTTAAATGGCTAATTGGAAAATTCTTTAAAAGAAAACTAATTTATTCATTACTTTATTCAATTGAATAGGAGGATGCATTAGATTTATAGTTCAGAATATAAGCGAACCTGACAGGAAAGCAGAAATAAAACTAAAATTAAAGCTTAGAACTGTAACTACTTCTTATACTCAAAGTTCTCCTGAAGAATTCAAATTTAATGAGTAACAATTCAGAAGACTTTTGCATCCGAGGGACATTGTTCTCAGGGAAAGTTTATAAATCCCAATGTCTCATGCTTTTTAATGGAAGTGCAATTGAAAATGGTATAGTAAACCTGTGCACTTTTATTTACAAACAAATCTTTAAGGTATCCGTCAGTTCCTTTTTCGTTAAAATTCCCTTACCCAAATAAATCTACCTTGACTGGAACCACTTCCTTATCTATTACGGACTATTACGATGACGATCGAGCTCTTTTTACACGCTTACGCTATCCAAAGACTTACGAAATATTAAACTATTTTTAGCTTATTTACATGACAAACCCCGTATCGCATGCATCGAAGGTATGACAAGAACTAAAGCTGAATTCTAAGTCCCCTCGAGGTCGTTAATGATCTCTCTACCTATGCCACGTATTTAAACTCTCTCTCACTTAAGCCCATTACTCAGTTTTTTCGTTACTAAACAACCTTCTACAAAGTGCGCCTCTGGTAACTACCATAAAACACAATGTCTTTCGATTTACTATTTACCCTCAAATATATTTATTAATTCTCAAACAACGCCCTACAATGGTTTTGCGTTGACAGAAACTAATCTTTCTCAAGACATAGTTAACAGTGAACTTTTCACTTCTAGTTTTATTGTTTACCGCAAAGATATCCTAGGAAAGAACCCTTGCAATGATTCAGCATCTATAGGTCGTGGCATTCTTTTGGCCATTGATTCCAAGTTTGATACTTCAGCCATATCCATACCTCACGCTTGAAATCTCACTAAACGATGCATATTTGTTTATGTTGCTATATTCCTCCAATTCAACCCGTCGTAGTGTATTCTTATTTTGATTTTGCTGATGCAATTGACTAATTTAGATAACCTGAGTAATCCAGAGGATGATATTATTGTTCTAGGCGACTTCAACCTTCCTCGTCTGCCGTGATGTGTCTCTGCTGATGAAATTTCTTTTGTCCCCATTAACGCTACTTCCGAAAAGTAAATTTTATTCACCGACTGCCTCCAAGCCTCCGGACTTTCCCAGATGAGCAATATCAAAAACAACAAAGGTAGGCAGCTAGACCTGGTATTTAATTCTGACCCTGATAACACGAGTGTTTCTGATAGCCAAGTCCTTGATACGTCCTTGATGTGTACCACCTCCCAATTTTTATAATCTTTGCTTACGTTAGTATTAAAATTAATACTAATCCCGAAGTTCTGAACGAACACAAATTCAACTTCCGTAAAGCAAATTTTCATAAACTCAATGGCTTTATTATAGAACTAACTTCGATTTCTTATCTGACCGAAACGTCCACGTTGACTTGACCTAAACTAAATTTTATAAAGTGATTTTTGATCAAATCGCACAGTCAGTTCCAATTACGTAACTTAACTTCTCAGTATTTCCCGTGGTGCACCAAGGAACTAAAGTCACTTCGTAACCGACATAATAAATTTTGGCAAACATTCCTTAAATCCAGATCAAATTCCGACTTCTCCAATTATATTTCTGCTAACTATAGTTTTTTTCTTTTTATGTGAAATATTATATTCCGACTACATGTTGAAGATACAATCTTACACATAACCCGAAATTATTATATCAAGCCCCTCCATTTTAATGTTTGACGATATAGGTTAGGTTGAAGTGTCTGTCTAGATGTTACTGACTCATTTAGACCTCAAGGGTTACTCATGGGAGAGTAATGAACTTAAACAAACCATTTTGTTATGTCTTCTATTGGAGAGCGCCGGACATGTACACAGAAGGTGTTGGACTGTTTCCTCTTCCTCCTCGTCCAGGTAGCTTCTACAGAATTCGTTTGCGTAGACCCCTAGCCTCAAAACATTGACTCCTATTGTAGAACTTATATTTGGTCTCCTCAGGAAAATCACGCCTTTTGACCGTTTCAGGTCTATGCTTGACCATATTTGTTTGGTTGCTAGGCAGGTGGTACCCTGTGACCATCTAGCATTGTTGATTCTAGAGCATATTGTTTGAGAAGATATTTGCATGTAGCAAGTGGTGTTCCTATGTTATGTCTTTGTCTAACAGTAGGCAGAAGTGTTCCGTTTTTGGCGAGCTCATCGGCTTTGCAATTTCCCGGATGTCTCTGTGGCCCGGCACCCAAATGAGGTGAATGTTAAACTGTTCCGTCATCTCATTCAGAGATGATCGACAGTCGTGGACTATTTGAGAGTTTGTGGAGACAGACGCGAGAGATTTGAGAGCGGCTTGGCTGTCCGAGAAGATACGTATATCCTTGCAAGATATAACGTTTTCTTTGAGCCAGGATAGTGCCTCTTTAATCACCATTACTTCTGCCTGGAACACACTACATTGATTGGGAAGTCTATATGATAGACTGAGATTCAGTTGTTTCGAATAGATACCACTTCCAACGCCGTAATCGGTCTTTGAACCGTCTGTATAGAAGTGTACCGTATTGTCTTCCAGGGTCTCTCTTCTTCCCAAGAAGATCTTGAAGGGATTGAAACTTGGAAGCTATTATCGAATACCATTTTTGGGTGGTATAGTCTAAGCGATCTGGGATAGATCTGAAGTTGTCTAAGATAGTAGTATGCCAGTGTTGTTACTGATCCATTGAGAGGTGGCTCTGAGCCTTACGCATGAGTTAGCTGCCACCATTTGGAGAAGATGTCAAGAGGTGTTAGGTTTAAAAGCACTTCCAAGGCTGCTGTTGGTGTTGAGCGAAGTGCTCCTGTGATGCACATACCTGCTGACCGCTGGACTTTGATAAGTTTATTTAGATTTACCATCTTGTCCAGTGCGGTCCACCATACGACAACTCCATAAATGAGTATCGGTCTGATAACCGAAGTGTATAGCCAGTGGGTTATTTTAGGGGAAGAAGCCCCTACATTTCAGAGCCTTTTCACTTTTCATCAATATTTGCCTTCCAATTTAGTTTTGTCTAAAATGAGGCCTAAATATTGGCTTGGTCGGAAAAGCTTAAGGGTATTCCTTTAATCGTGGTGGGTTAATCTGAGGAATTTTGTACCTTCTCGTAAAGAGTACTAGTTCTGTTTTATGTGGATTGACGTCCAAGCCACACTGTTTAGCCCAATTTGTCAGCCTGTTTAAGGCATTTTGTAGGAGTTCCGAGAGAACTTGAGGATGTTTCCCAGATACAGATATTGCAACGTCGTCAGCATAGGCAATCACCTTGAAACCCTCTGCTTCCATTGAAGTTAGGAGGTCGTTTACTACCATGTTCCATAAAAGAGGTGAAAGGACCCCGCCTTGGGGGTACCTCGATTCACCGTTCTGGTGGTAGTAAAACTTCTCATGCTGGAAGTTATTGTCCTGCTTTAAGCATGAGACTTATTAGGTCTATGAGTGATTTCTCTAATTTCAGCTTGTCCATTGCTGTTGTGATCGCCTGGTAGCTGACGTTGTTGAAAGCTCCTTCAATATCTAGGAAAGCTACTCGGTTATATTCTTTGTATTTGAGGGAATATTCAATGCTACGTACCAGCAAATGAAGTGCTGTTTCTACTGATTTTCCCTTAGACTACGCATGTTGAGCTGTAGAAATGAGACATGGTTTCAAGTTAGGTCTGATGTGAATTTCAATCAATCTTTCCAATGTTCTTAATGCCAGGCTTTGACGATATAACTTCTGCCGATTCTTCTACTGTTTCTTACCTTTATGCCAAATTTTTTAGTAGTGCCTTCTCCAGTGATAATTTCTACATAGACCATAGTTTCTTCCATTACATGAATGGCTAAGCTGAAACTTCTTTAATCTCAATTTACATTGGCATTAGTTCGATAACAGACAGGATAAAATCTCTCAAAGATGATCACTCTGCTGGCCTGGTATCTTGCCTATAATTTTGAAAAAGTGTGTTGATAGTCTTACCGCTCCTCTTTCTATTCTCTTTCAACTATCATATTCTACTGGTATCTTCTCTAAGTAATGGAAGAAATCTTTTAATATTTCAATCCCCAAAAAAGGCCCAAGAAACAACATTATGAATAATACACCAATTGCAAAACTTTCATGCATATCTTAATTATTTGAATTATATGAATTATATGAATTCATGTTCTTCCATTCCAGACAAATTTTTTCTCCTAGTCAGTATGGATTTTTTTAAGGGAAGATCTACAACTACTAACCTAGTTGACTTTACTTATTTTTCTCTCTGTGCTTTGGAAGAAGGTTATGAAGTTGACTCCATCGCTACAGACTTCAATAAAGCTTTTGACAATATATCACATAAACTTATCT